>PVKU01001685.1:186500-278804 GCA_004027475.1 Anoura caudifer | reverse complement strand
AAGGGCCCAATTTGCTTGGGGAAAGCAGCAGAAGGGACTGCAATCAGAGGGAGTGCGGAGGAAGCCCTGTTGTTCCCTCCCGGACCCCGCCCCCACATACAGCATCACAACCCAGCAAACTGGGCTGCCCCACCCTGGTGAATGAACACCTAAGGCTCTGCCCCTCACTATGTAACAGCCGTGACCAGACAAAAACAAACAAACAAAAAAACAAAAATGGCTCAAACGGGAGAACAAATCAAAGCCCCAGAGCCAATTCATCTAAGCGACCAAGAGATAGCCAGCCTATCAGATGGACAGTTCAAAGCACTGGTGATCAGAGTGCTCACAGAACTGGTTGGTTTTGGCTGCAAATTAGATGAACAAATGAAGGCTACAATAAGTGAGATGAAGGAAAATGCACAGAGAACCAATAGTGATGGGAGGAAAACTGGGACTCAAATCAATGGAGGGGACCAGAAGGATGAAACAAACAAACAAACAAACAGAAAAGAATGAAGAAACAAGAATTCAAAAAAATGAGGAGAGGCTTAGGAACCTCCAGGACATCTTTAAATGTCCCAATATCTGGTACCCATTATAGGGGTACCAGAAGGGGACGAGAAAGAGCAACAAGTGGAAAACTTATTTGAACAAACAATAAAGGAGAACTTCCCCAATCTGGCAAAGGATATAGACTTCCAGCAAGTCCAGGAAGCTCAGAGAGTCCCAAAGAAGGTGGACCCGAGGAGGAACACACCAAGGCACATCATAATTACATTAGCTAAGATGAAAATGAAGGAGAGAATTCTAGAAGCAGCAAGGGATAAGGGGACAGTCACCTACAAAGGATTTCCCATCAGACTGTCAGCAGATTTCTCAAAAGAGACCTTACAGGCAAGAAGGGGCTGGAAAGAAGTGTTTGAAGTCTTGAAAGTCAAGGACCTCCATCTAAGATTGCTCTATCCAGCAAAGCTGTCATTTAGAATGGAAGGGACGATAAAGTGCTTCTCAGATAAGGTCAAGTTAAAGGAGTTCATCATCACCAAGCCCTTATTATATGAAATGTTAAAGGGACTTATCTAAGACAAGATAAAAAATATGACAAGAAAAAGACAGAAAACTCACAGATATTAACAACCACACCTAAAACAAAAGCAAACAAAGCCAATAGCTAGAACAGGAACAGAAACACAGAAATGGGGATCACATGGAGGGTTAGCAACAGGAGAGTGGGAGGAGGAGAGAGGGGGACAAGGTACAGAGAACAAGTAGCAAAGATGGTGGGTAGGAAATAGGGGGAGGGCAAGAATAGTGTGGGAAATGTAGAAGCTAAGGAACTATGACACATGGACATGAACTAAAGGGGAGAATGTGGGTGGGAGGGGGTGTGCAGGATGGAGGGGAATGATGGGGGAGAAATGGGACAACTGTAATAGCATAATCAATAAAATATATTAAAAAATAAATTAAAGAACAAAAAAGATTATACTTTTCAACAAAGTAGGTATTTGTAGTCTCACCTGCCCTGGCTGGGCTGTGCTTAATATCAGCTAGAAAGTATGCATATGTAGAAATGTGTCAAAACACAAAGGAGGTATCAAGGGTTTAAAAACGAAGAGATTTCATTTGTCAGAAATGTGAAGATCTGGTGGGCATATGGAGCAAAACCATTCTCAGGCCCCAAATTACATCAGTCTGTGTGGCTCTTTTATTTTTTTTCCGTTCTCATCCGCAAATGCCAGAAGAAAATAGGTTTTCCCTTCCACAGTCCCTCCTAATTTTGCAGACTGCCTAAACACATGAATTTATGCAAAAGCAAAATGTTATTTTAGTCCTGAGAGACTCACTCTCACTCAGTAATCTTCCCATAGAAAACAAGCATCTCATGTTGAGTTACACCTACCAACCTAAAAGACTGAGAACTAGTCGCTACAATTACCAGGCATAATGAACATTTTTCAGCTAATTATTTTCTTCATAGACATTAATGGGATTTTTTAAGCTACAGACATCATTTAGGATGAGGAATATCTCTGCAGTTTTCTTACAGAGATATTCTTATATACAGAATCCCCAGGTAAAGGCTTCATCTGGAGTCTTTCATCTTCCTCTACATCTTTTTTCCAACACTATTGCACATCTTCAGGATAACAGACAATGAGGAAATATGCATAAGGTATTCTGATCTATTTGACACATTGCAAAAGGGTGAAATGACAGGAGCACAGTGGGCAATGAGTACCGAGAATGAAGCCAGACAGGTAGGCAGAGGTGAACAGACCCAAACTTATGGAACAGATGCATGTATGTGCACCAAATCACTTCACTTTCAGAGTGCCTAGAAAAGGCAGGCATAATTGTCCTCATTTTACTGGAGATACTGAGCCTTCCAAGGGTGAAGCATCTTGCCCAAGTCACACAGCTGACAAGGGGCAAAAGCAGAAATCAAATCCTAATTCAGGGCATAGTCTCTTCTTATCTGGTGTCCTTAACGATCCTTCAGTGCAGCACCTGTCTTCTGCAGAAGGGAGTATGTCTTCTGCAGAGTCTGTTCATGTTAGTGTGAACTTTATAAGTAGCTTTCTTGAAAAACCAGGTATTGAGACAGTATAAACCTTCCCCCCCCCTCGAAATATGGGATGCTTCAAATATCAAAATACGAGAGTGACTTAGTTATGAGTCTTCTGGTATGGCTGCTTTTGCTATGTTTTCTGTAATAAACATGCATAAACTTCTACACAAAGGAATTCCAATAAAAATTACTTTTATTATTTTAATACTGTGAAAATCCAGGATAAGAACAAGGTATTATGCAGCACTGAGCCCAGCAGGTTGGAGAAGAGGCTGCTAGGGTCAGCAGGCATGGTGATGACAGCATTTGGGCAGTGTGAGTACATTTAGAAAGACTTTGTTTTGTTTAAGCTTTACTAAAGAGACTCTCTCAGAAATGAGGAGAAAATGTACTAGAGATATGGCAGCAGGTATTGAAATATTTTTCTCCCCCATGAATGCTAATGATAACCTTTTCCCCCTTCATGTGATAACTTCATAACCTGACTTGAAGAGTGATTCTTCCCCAGAGGGGCGAGGTGCCACAAAACCACAGAGTAACAACTGCCATCCTCTAACTTCTGCATAGAGGAGGTGGGAAGTGTTCTGCAGAGAGAATGACTTGACTGGATAGAAAGTGTCAAATTTTTGCCAGATGGGAAAGGAAGAAAGAAAAGAGCATTTGGTTCAAGGGAGCAAAACTACAAGCTTGTGTGTCTCTGGAGTTCAGAAAACAATACTGAAAAAAAAGAAGCTCAGTGTGGTAATCGTGGTGGGGAGGTGGAGGGAGGAGGAAGAGGGTATAAGGGGGATAAATGGTGATGGACAGAGACTTGATTCGAGGTGGTGAGCACACAACACAGTGTACCGATGATGTAAAGTTGTGCACCCGAAACCTGTATAATTCTGTTAACCAGTGTTATCACAACGAATTCAATAAGAAGGAAAAAGCTGTGCTCTAAGACTTGTCCTGAAATATTGGGTTGGCCAGAAGTTCGTGGAGTTCTTTCCATACGATGGCTCTAGCAGTGTTTAGTTGTTTTAACTTTATTTGAAAACATTTTGTTAGATTGTATCGTGACAGCTATCATATCAGTGCATTTTTAAAAACTTTATCAAAATTGGTGAATTTTTGTGCAGCCATTTTAATATTGACAATGGAAGAAAATATGCAATATTTTCAGCATATTATGCTTTATTATTTCAAAAAAGGTAAAAACCCAACTGAAAGGCAAGAAAAGATTTGCGCAGTGTATGGAGAAGGTACTGTGACTAATCAAAATCAAAAATGCTTTGCGAAGTTTCTTGGTACTACTGATTTTTTTGGCCAAATAATATTTTGCTGTGGGGTTGGCTGTCTTACACATTGGAAGATGTTTAGCAGAGCCGCTGGCCTCTTCCCACTAGAAGCCAATATGGGAGACAGCCAACATATAATACCCAAATCAATAAAGTTATTGGTGAAAATGAAAAATGTATCTTGTATTTTATGGAAAAAACTAAACAGACTTTCTGGCCAACCCCGTAGTTCTCTAGCTTCCATCAATATGTGAATTTAGAATTCAGCCAGAATCTTTAAGGAGCTGACTGAGGGCAGTGCCAGCTCAGTGACATCGCCCTGATGGATGTGGCAGTTTGCTGTCACCTTGTGATACACATTCGTCTCTCTCCATCTTGACATATCATTGCACAGGTGACAGCTAAAACAAATACCAAGTAGACAAGTTGTGGGTTTTATGCAAAGATTTATTATCTTCTACACAATGCCAATAAAAGAGTTGCCAGTTGATTAGAATTCCTCAAAAATGTCCTTTTCTGAGGGTAAAAGGCAGAACACCAACAAGGTCTACCCTTACCCAGGAAGGTGAGAACTTACTGGATGATCTCTGCTCTTGCCTTCGAAGGAGTAATAAAAAACCAGTTTATTTACAGGATTTTCTATAAGGGCCAAGAGACTTTCTGGCAAAGACACTCTTTTGGTAAACTAAAAGAACACAAAAACAGGCCGCTCATTTTCAGAAAGCTACATGTGTGTAGTCCAAACATTTTAAAGCCCATATTTATACCATAGAAGCCGCGGGGGCAGCAGAGACACAGCACTGGGGGTTTTTACTTGGCCTATAGGAGGGAGGTTCTTCCTCCTAAGTGTCAGCGACCAAATTCAGAGGCCCTTCCGCGAGCTGTCGTAGAACTGTAGGAACGCAAGCACGTACGTGTATTCATTTATAATGTGCCTTGCTCCATAGGCATCTGAGATGGCTTTAAGTAAGTACGTGCCTAACCAAATATTAATAGATATGTTGAAGTCCAGACAGAGAAAATATAAGTGGGAATACAAACTCAAGACCACTGAAATGAAAGACACAAATATGCATGCCATAATTACATTTCCAGTTTGGCTTTGAGGCTCCAGGCAGTCAAAATAAAAAAGGCTCAGCCAGTCACATCACGCTCATGAGCAGAAAGGAGGAGACAGGCAACACCTTGGGCAAGCAGAGATTTCCTGGCCTGGATTTTAAAAGGGAATTCTCAAAAAGGAGCCTTCTTTGGGATGGAGGGCACTACATTAAGACAGTAGACACTGACTTCAAAACTTCCCTAATGATTGCAGTTATTGATTCCATGTTTTTTTTCCCTCTTCTATCATCCTTTGACTAAATTAGAAAAAAAAAGCAGAACCCACAGGACAAAACATTAAAATCCAACTTTATGAAGGGAATTCTTTAAGTTGCTAATGCAATTTTGCTCAGCAAAGAAAGAATGGATGGGAGATAGTTCTTCTGGTCAATCCTCCACAGAACAGGCACTCACCGATTTAGTCATTTGTTCACTTTGAGCTTCTACTAGGAGGTGCAAGGAATCAAGATGGGCACTGTGGATTCCAAGTCATAGTAACACATGGTCCCAATCCTTGAAGAATTCACAGTTTGGTAAACTCTGATTTCCAAAGATATTTTTTGTCAGTGACCTTATTTCCACACATTTTTACTGTAACTGGTCACGGAAACTTGGAAGGGATGATGCAAACAGCCGTGTTTTTACCGCGTTTCACTAAAAGAACTGATGACATGATTTCACACTTAATTCTCTAAAAAATTGTTTTCTCCACAGTTCATATTCACATATCCACTCAACAACTTAAAAATATGCATTGAGTGTCCATTATGTCCAGACACTGTTCTTAGCACTAGGCGATAGCCATGAAAAACCCAAACAAAAACTCCCTGCCCTATGGAGAGCGTACATTCTAGTGGGAAATACTGGGCGGGCCAAAAAGTTTGTTTGTCTTTTTTTCTGTAAAATGGCTCTAGCAGCGCTTAGTTGTCTTTAACTTCATTTGAAAGAATTTTGTTAGGTTGTATTATGACAGCTGTCATAGCAACATGCATTTAAAAAAACATCAAAATTGGTGTATGTTTGTGTAGCCAGTATTAGCTGAAGATAGAAGAAAATAAGCAACATTTTTGGCATAATATGCTTTATTATTTCAAGAAAGGTAAAAACACAACCAAAACACAAAAAAGATTTGTCCAGTGTATGGAGAAGGTGCTGTGATTGATTGAATGTGTCAAAAGTGGTTTGTGAAGTTTTGTGCTAAAGATTTCTCACCTGATGATGCTCCATGGTCAGGTAGACCAGCTGAAGTTGATAGTGATCAAATCAAGACATTAATTGAGAACAATCAACATTATACCACATGGGAGATAGCCAGCATACTAAAAATATCCAAATCAAGAAAGTTACTGGTGAAAATGAAGAATGTGTTTTTTATTTTACTGAAAAAACTAAATGGACTTTTTGGCCAACTCAATAAATAATATGTACCAGAAAGAGTTCTAAACTAACTCTGTGTATCAATTCATTTGATCCTCACAAGAAGCCAAGGATAAAGTACTATCACTATTTCCATTTTGCAGATTAGAAAACAGACTGGGTAAGGTTAAAGACCAAAGTTACACAGCTGGTAAGAAGTAGAGCAAGGATTTAAACTCAGGCAGTCGAGCCCTAAAGTCCACATCCCGACACACTGCAGTGACTGTCACTAAGAGCAGATGCCCAGGAAGTATCTGTTGAGTGGAGAAACAGAAGAGAGGAGGACAGAAAGGTCAGAAAAGAAGTCAGGAAGGATGCTGTAAAGATTAATCAAATCCTTACACTTTGAAGAAACCTTTAATGGTCTCAATGTTCAAATGTAATGTCACTGAAGTTTCATGACCACTCTATGAGGTATGCATTCTGATCCTCCTTATTCAGAGGAGACAGAGCCTGCCCCAGGTCACCCAGTTGGCAAGTGGTGAAGCTGGGTCTCCTGTGAGCACAGGAGGCTCCTTCTAAGGCTCCTCAGAGGAAGGAGAGGCGAACTCAGCTCACAGTGCCAAGTAAGCTTCCCAGAGGAACAGGCATGGAGCTGCCTTTAAGTGAGCAAGTGGAATTTTAAAATCACACTTCCAGAAGATTAAGGAAATTAAATAAATAAATAAATACATAAATACATAAATAAATAAAGCCAGGTTTATAATAATAACTCAATAAATATTTGAACTAAAATGTCTGCCGATGTGGTGCACTGAACCAAAACGAACCACGTGTTTGCCAGTGCGTTACATTGTGCTACTGTTTCCAAATACTCAGTCCCCTTCCTGGTTCCTCAGGTATCCCCAGGACATCCCTGGTACCTCCACGAATCCCATACAGTTTGTAGGATCCTGAGGAAGGATTATTTACCCCCAACTCATTGACAATGGGCTTGGCCCTGTTATTTGTGTTGGCTTTTAGACTGTGAGTAGACATGACACACGCAGTATCTGAGAAGTTTTAACAGCCAGTGTTTGCTTCCACTTGCTGCCTTTGCTCTCTGCTACAAGTACGCCTTGCCCGAAGTGGGCGCTGCCCTTCGGCCTGCATTATGGAGTGAAGAGACGCAGGGAGCAGAAGATCCAATGCCAGTCTGCCAAAGCCACGCAATGTGCACAAGAAATAACTTCTCCCAAAAGAGTTTCGAAAAACTTTTTAAAATCAATCAAAATTCCAAATCGTCATGAGAGATTTCTCACAACAGATCGGAGTGTGTCTGATTTTAATAAATATGTCATAGAAATATTCTGTATTCCTATTCTGAACAGGTCCTTTTTTTTTTCCTTTACCTGCAAACCCTGTCTCCTGACAAACCTTACAGGTCATGACAGCATCTCTGCCGAGCTCTCCATTCACATTCTCTCTGGGAGAAGTAATTTGCAAAATGAAGTCAGGACACTGGCTTTTGAAGGCCTCTCTTACAAACTCTACAGCTTTGTCAAATAAGCTATTTTTCATTTGAAGATAAAATAATTCATTGATGCAGCTTTCATCATCATTTATTTATAGATTCTCACCTATCTTATTTTCCTAGCTCAGCCTTTTGTAGTTTTTAGGAAAATTAGCTTCTAAAAATTATTTTATTGTTTTACATCAACAATAGCATGTATGCTTCCTTTAGGCGAATGCTCTGTGTTCAGTTCCGGTGGCATTAAGCACCAAGCCGCTACCACTCTCCTCTGAGTCTCTGTCATGGTAGAGCACGGGCACAAGCTGCTCTTCTCAGGAGCCTGAAGTCTAATGGGGAAAACAGGGCAATAAGCAAGTAAGTAACCAAATGCCTTCAATCCTGTTAAGGACTGTGAAGAAAAGAGAGGGTTTTAGTCCCCTTATGAACCCCTTCTCCCCCCAGGATAAAACAAAACAAACCAGAAAGCAGACAAGTCTCCCATACAGAATAATTCAAAATAATGTATGTGCTTACTCTGCCTCCAAGGAGGTGAAGCATCACTCCCTACTCCTTAAGTGTGGGCTGTGCAGAATAACTTCCTTCCACAAAGTAGGGTACAGAAGGGGAAGAGGAGTAACTTTACAGTGGAGACACCTGACCAGTGCCTCAGCCAGGTGGTCAATGCCAGCATCAACAACTCATACTAATAGTATAGACCCTTGATGTGATATAATGAGAATGACACTCATCTGAGAATGGTCTTCCTCCCAAAAAAACATACTACCTAAGTGTCATCATGAGAAAACTTCCCACAGAAAGACATGCTACAACACGCATGACCAACACTCCTCCAAACTGTCAAGGACACCAAAAATGAAGGAAGTTGGGAAATTACCACAACTAAGGAGACACAACTAAATGTGTATGGTATCCTGGATAGACTCCTGAAACAGAAAAAGGCATGAGGAAAAATCCAAAGAAATGTGAATAAAATATGGAATTTAGTTAATGATGATATATCAGTATTTGTTCATCAGTTGTGACAAATGTACCACACTACATTAAGATGTTAATAATAGGGAAATCAGGTATATAGAAACTATCTTGAACTGTCTTCATACCTTTCCTATGAATCTAAAACTGTTTTAATAAAAAGTCTATGTGAAATTTTAAAAAAAGAAAAGAGGGTTTTAAGAGAGAATAATGAGGTATGGGACGAGATGAACTTAACTGCTAATCAGGGAAGACCCATCTGAGTGGGGGACAATTTCCTTTCATATCCTGAGCAGGGCAGGACACACGTGAGGCCCTGAGGTAGAAAAGAGCTTCAAATGGTTAAGAACTGAAAGGAGACAGCGCTTCCCTTGCTCTCCCCATTTTAGCAAGAGGAAGAGGGAGAGGAACGTGAGGTCAGGCGGAGCGTTATCGGTTTGGATTTTATTCTGAGAGGAATGAGAAGACAGAGCAGGGTGTTCAGCAAGGATGTGACATGATATGAGCTGCACTAATATAAGATGTGTGGGAACAGACTAGAGTGAAGCAAGAGGGAAAGTGCAAAATCCCATGAAGAGGTCGCTGCAAACATCCAAGAGGAAGGAGAGAGTGAGCCAAGAGGAACCGGAGAGAAGTGGAAAGACGTGAGGTCTATTTTGGAGGTGAATGTACAAAATTTGCTGACAGACTGGAGCTCGGCATGGGGAAGAGAACAAATAACTGAAGGCTGACATCTAGGTTTCTGGCCTGAAGAAGGAGGTAGGTGGCAATGCAACTGAATGAGGTGGAGAGCACAACAGGTAGAATCCATTTAATGGATGAAGTCAGAAATTCTGTTTCAAACAACTAAAACACAGGATGCCTGTGAGAGATCCAACTCAATACCAGACAACGTTTTCTGATTTCCCCAAATCTGGAATAGGAGTTCCTCCTATTTTTCCCCATACCCTTATTTCAGCATTTACAACACTGTGTTTTAATATCCTGTTTTCTTAACTCCATCCTTTAACACACTAAGGCTCCAAGATGGCAGAGATTTTATTGTCTTGTTCACCAATTAATGCCCAGTATCCAAAAGCATTTTGGGTACATAATAGAAATTCAATATAAGTTTATTAAAGGAATTCACTAATTTTGTCATTGACACCAAAGATAAAAACAAAAGCACCCATAATAAAACTGTTAGTCAATCTCATCTATGAATATGAATGTAAAATCTGAAGTAAAATATTAGTAAGTCAAATCCGGCAGTCTAGTAAAAGAATAATGCATCAGGTCAATAAGGATGAGATTAAAATAATAAGAGAATTATATATAAACTTCATCCATAAAAATTTGAAAATAGATACAAAATAAACAATTCTAAGACTTCAAGGACAACTCAGCATTAGGAAACCTCAGAAGAAAAATTATATAATTCTTTGGATAAATGATAAAGAACACTTGATAGACTTTAAAGTTCATCATGACAACCATTCAGTAAATTTAAAATAAAAAGATGTTTCAACTTTTTATTAGAAAATTCAATCTTGATGAATCTATGGAGAAAAAAACAAGTAAGACAGGAGGTGGCCTGTGTTAACTATTATTGTTTTGAACATTTTAGTTAAAAGTCAGCTAACACCTAAAAAGGAAAGAGTAAAAGTTTTGGAAAAGAGACAAAAATTATCATTCTTCTTGGCTTGATACTAGTTAGGACTAATTGGAAATTTTACTATTTTCCAGGTATAAGGTAACAACTTTCCCACATTAACTAGTTAGAAAATATGATGGAGAAAAAAGTTCCATTCATGAAAGCACCAAAAATATAAAATTTCTGGGACTAATCTTAACAAAAAAATACAAAATTTAAATAAAGAAAAAAGCCCCGAATTAATCCCTAATATAACTCAAGTCCAACCAAGTCAATAAAAATTTTGTGTTTACAACTGGATGTTATAATCTAAAATTCTTCTAATAAAAGAAGTAACTTATAATATGTGCAAAAAAAGTGAAAAATTAAATCAATGAAAAGGGGCATGCCTTAACAGATAGTAAAATGGACTATAATGCTGAAATTTAAATAATGTGCCACTAGAATTAAAAATATCAAAAATAATCATGGGACCATGCTAAAATATATATGGATTAGAAAAATCACTGCAACTTAGTGTAGGTCGCATTTGAATTGATAAGTTAGTGTGGAAAAAAATGTATTATTTAATAATTTCTCTTCTGACAACCAAATACACATTTGGAAAAAATTAAGATAGATGACAACTTTTTAAGTTATACCTAAGTATATCCCAGGTAGACTAAAAGAGTAGATATTTTAAAATGCATTAGAATACTCAAAGACATCATTATACTGCTGAAAGGTGAAGGCTTTTAAAAGCATGAAAATATAAAAGACTGGTAGATATAATTACATAAAAATTTAAATTTCAGTCCTGGCCTTTGTGGCTCAGTTGGTTGGGTGTCATCCCACAAAGCGAAGGGTCACTAGTTCAATTCCAGGTCAGGACACATGTCTAAACTACAGGTTCAGTCCCCGGTCGGGGTGCATGTGGGAGGCAACCGATCAATGTTTCTCTCTCATATCAGTGTTTCTCTCCCTCTCTCCCTCTCCTTCTTTCTAAAATCAATATCTTCAAGCAAGGATAAAAAACAATTAAATCTCAACTAGCATACCAGTTCTTTTTAAAGGTATTGGGGAAAGATTTGACAATTTCAAAATTTCTCCAGGATATGGAGAAAGGAATTTTTTTTACAAGGTTGATAGTACAAATAGTATAACCTTTCATAAGGGTACTCTGGAAGCGTTTCCACTGGAAAAAAAAAAAAAAAGATGAAGAAATGAAATAAGCCTAAATACCGTAATTAGAGAAGTAGTTCATTAAGTTATGGTATGCAACAGAGTACTATCTAGCTACTAAATATCATATAGTACAGGCCTATTTTTTTGATATGGAGAGATACCCATGAGATATTTAAAAATATTTAAGAAATAATCTGTGTAGCATAATCCCTTTGTTGTAAAAATTTACATGTATAAACACAGATAATAAAATATTAATAATGGTTATTTCTGGGTATAGGGAAATAGAAGATTTTTGTATTTTTAAAAAACTTTTCTATGTGCTATTTTTTCAATGAATACCTATTACTTTCATAATAATTGAAGGGTATTTAAGCAAACTCAATCAAAACAAGAGTTGAAATTCGTAACATAACTCATAAGTAAAAGTACACATCTAAACTGAAAAAGAACAATCTTTAAGGAACTTTTATTCCAAGTGCTGGAGTATCTCTTAAAAGCTTTAGTGACAGGTAAATCACTGTTAGATGACAGGTAATCACAACAAAATATTTCCAATATGTTTTGCAATCCTCTGTCAAGCATTTCAAGCTCTTGCATCAACTGGCTCAGCTTTATCCTCCAGTCTCCTGTTACTCCCTATATAAACTCTCTGTCAAGTCAGTCTTTGTTTCCTCAGTGCAAAACACAAAAAAAATCTGTTTGGTGTTTATCTCTGGTATGTAGGATTTAAACAATTTTAGTTTTGTTGTTAAATGTTTGGGTTTGGCTCTTCATAAAATCCCACTTGGTAGCAGTTACCAGAAATAATGGTAGAAAAGTGAAGAGAAGTTAAACCTCATCCCTTCTCTGATTATCCTGATCCAGAATGACCTCCCCTTTCTCTGACTTCTAGAACAATCATGCTGTGCCACCACAACTTTTTGCTTGTACGTATATGGGTGAATACTACTTTCTCTTTTTTTTTTTAGTTTTTTTTAAAGATTTTATTTATTTTAGAAAGATGGGGAAAGGAGGGAGAAAGAGAGGGAGAGAAACATCAGGGTATGACTGCCTGTAGCACACCCCATACTGGGGATAGGCCTGCAACTCAGATATGTGCCCTGACTGGGAATCAAACCAGTGATGCTTTGGTTCGCAGGCCTACACACAATCCACTAAGCTACACCAGCCAGGGCCTGAATACTACTTTCTTTACATTCGTTTGTTCATTCATTCATTCCTTCACTCATGTTTGGTTGTATGATTTTTTGTTTTCCAATGAACTCAGCAGCCTGAGAACAGATACAGAAAAAGCAAATAGTTAGAACTCATCCAGGGTTTAATTTTTGCTGGGCTTGCATTCTGGAACGGCAAGGAAGTTCATGATATTACCAAGAGAGTAGCTGTTAGAATGGACTATGGATTCAATATGGATGGGACAAAAAAGAGGACAAGAGAACTGACGGATAAAGAGAAAGTGGATATTTCAAAGAACTAGCCCTGTGAAATGCTAACTAGATTTTTCAGAATTGTTTTCAATTATCTTTCATTATCTGGGACTACAAATACACATTTTCAAATCATAAGATTGTGTACACAACTAGTTATATAATGTAGAATATTTATGTCATTCTATTTGGAATAAAAAAAATGTAGAAATTCAATAGTAGAGGGAAGTCCCTTCAATCAAACTCATTAAGGAAATACTTGTCTCTCACTGATGTGTAAGTGTATTCTTTAGAGACTGAAGTTATTAAAATAGCAAAACAAACATAAATATCAAAGGACAGCTATAGTAGAAAGTGCAAAAGGCAAGAAAAAGAGCATGCTAATAAATAACATCCCATCCCCAAACCCACTCGGAA
Organism: Anoura caudifer; assembly: GCA_004027475.1. Lineage (NCBI taxonomy): Eukaryota > Metazoa > Chordata > Mammalia > Chiroptera > Phyllostomidae > Anoura > Anoura caudifer. The sequence goes on along the minus strand of PVKU01001685.1, from coordinate 265,390 downwards.
TCATCTGCAGCCTCTGTCATGACCCAGAGCAAACACTGAAGAATAAGGCAAGTTTGATGCTCAGTGACAATGCCTGAGAGACTTGCAGCCCTTCCTGAGCTCAGGTAACCTGAACCTTGGAGAGTATCTGCACAGAAGGGATAAAGGGCAAGAGAAGAAAACTGATTCTGTTTTCTATGACCATACTTTATAAATATGTGTAGTGAGGAAAAAAAACAACAAATTCACAGTCATGCAGAAAAAATTGTTGAACACATACAAAATATATGCTATGTGAAGGTTACTTTAAAAACCTGAATACTAACTTGTATTTGTTACCATTTTTTATTTCAAAATCATTATGTGGATGGGCAAATATTGAAAGGGAATAGCAAAGTTAAAATATGTGGGGATGGTTATGGACATTTTCCTTTTTTACATGTAAATATATTTGTGCAAAAAAAGAAAAATGCAGAAACATCATTTTTTCTCTTATCTAAAAATTTCCACCTGCACTGTATTCCCAGGGACATGTTTCACCTATACTGTCAATCATCCCAGCATACCGAAGCATATCCCTTCCTCTCACGTATTCACTGTCTCATTTGCAAGCATTCCTTCTGAGGTAATTCAGGGACTCAGGGGCTATGAAATAAAATGAAAATTGAGAAGGCAATGCCTCAGCATCCTTTCAGAACCTCCTCTTTCATTATCTATTCAAAAACAAAGGGCAGCACTAAACTTTCCAGATACAAGATTTAAAGAGGATCACTTTTCTCCTCTACATCCTTGCCTATGGAGATGATGTAAAAAGGAAAGAGCAAGGCTCTTTCCCAAGTAGCCATTAAAACAGTAGAGAGACATGGGGGGAGGGGAGAGAACTTTACCTCCAGACTCAAAAAGAAGAGAAAAAGGTAAAGCAAAGTCGTTTTTTTTCTTGCTCATAAGAAAGCTTCAGAGACATGACTATAATATTACAACAAATGATGATTACTAAATATTGAAGCAATTTCACAAGTCAAGTACCATAAAGGAAAAAATTATCACTTAAAGGTATTTGTTATTGAATATATGGAAGCACCTTTTGGTGAAAACCAACGTAAAAATAAATTTTCCAGCTTAATTTGGACCCTCTGATAAGCAGATGCCAGCAACAATTTCATTAGTACTTTTCTCCATATCATTAGTAGGCCTTTTAATAGAAGAATTATTATACATCACAGCCTAATTCTGAAACCTACTAAAGTTTTACTTATTACTGGAGACTCTAATAATCAGAGCTTTTTGAAATCTTATGAGAAAAGGGAAGATACCTTTAGGAAAGGATGAGGAACAAATATCATCAAATGTGTTTTCTTTGTTGATTAAAAGAAGGACAAGTTATTTTCAGTTCCTAGGTTAAAGGGCTTAAAATTAGAAGAGGCATTTCTAGTCTAAAATAGGATTAAAGCTTTTCAAATCTCCTATTTCAGACTCTTCTGACAGAGGATGATAAACTGTCCGTTTACATGCAGAGTTCAAGTGCAGTTACGTGGTACAGGGCAGTTTATAGATAAAGTCTGAATTTAGAATCTGAGAACTGGATTGTTAGTGATTTAATATCATTCCTTCATCAACCCACCTATCTTTTAAGTCAATCATTTAAACTTTTAGATTATAATCTCAGAGAAAGTCATCACGAACAAATGTAGGACAATCAGGGGTCACTGTCACCCGAACTTACACTGTCTAATCCTTTGAAACATAGTCAAAGGAAAGGCTTAATCAGGTAAAATAGGCTTAATGCAAAACTTTTCCACTGAAGTTCAGTGGAGAAAGGGGCTTTATCCAATTTGTTACCTCTTCCCTTAAGGCAAAAAGATCACAATACCTGAAATAATATTGTATAAATCCACATTCATGTTTTAATTAAAAAAAATTTTTTTAAATGTTACCTGAACTGTGGCCATGATGAAGTTAACAGGGACCCTATTGTCCTTCTCACAGTAAACAACTAAAAAACTGGACAAAGTATATGAAGCAATGTTTTTCTGACACTAGATGACAGTCAATCAGGACAGTGCCTGAGAAAAAGGAAATAGAAGAGGTGAGCCCCGTTCATTGCCTGGAGAGAATGTACAGCCTATAGTGCAGGTGGAAGGAGGCCAAGGGCAGCCCCGTGATTTCTCTTGAGTTGAAGGGATAGAGTTGCGAGTTAGGGAAACAAGGCAGCTGGAATTCAGGGACAGGATAATAATAAAGAGAGCTACAGAGAGAAAGGTCTAAAGATTTGCAGAGGATAACCCCTGAGGCCTTAGCTGAGTACTAACTGGCACAAGAGGGTGAGGAAACTACCTAAACTGTGGGTTAGAGGGCACAGTAAGTGGAATTTACACAAGACCATGAATCATTCATGTTCCCACCAGCCAGATGGGAAAGACTTTCTAGTACATGGCAAGGAGTATAATCCTTAAAGGAAAGGTACTGCCTGAGTATTGGGAATAATGGAACACAAGACAAAAGACTTAATTAGTTTCCATGAAAAAGGCCACTGGGAAAACTTGAACACATCAACTGTTTCCCCAGAAGATCGAGCTGTTCCCCAGTTAACTATATCCTGGTACAAAGTCTAATCTTATTTCAAGGAAGTTTTTACAAATTTCAGGACTCAATGACATAAGGTTCACCCTGCTCAATATCTAATAAAAATTCTAGACATGCAAATGAGCAAAAATATGACCAATAATTAGAAGAAAAATCAATCATTAGAAAGAGACTCAGAAATGACATAATTGAGAAACTTAGTAGACAAAGTGTTAAAACAGCTATCAGCCAGAGGGTGTGTTTATCAGATCCTGAGTATATATCAACTATTCCCCATCTGTTCCAGAAGGCAGAGGAAAGTAGGAGCATGATAGGGAAATAAAAGATAAGGAAGACCAAGTCAAACTTCTAGAGATGAAAAATACGCTGGATGGGATTAATAGTAGTTAAGATAGTGCAAAAGAAAAGATTAGTAAATGTGAAGGCAATAAAAACTCTCCAAAATGAAATATGAAGAGCAAAATTACTGAAATGAAGCAAATGAACAGATCAACAGCAAGCTGTGGGACATTAAGCAGCCCAATATAAGTGTAATTGGAGTTTCAGAGGGAGAGGATAGAGGTGAGAAGAGAAAAAAAATATTTGAAGAAAGAGTAATGTCTGAAAATGTCCTGTTTCCTGAAAACTAAAAGTTCAGATCTAGTTAGCTAAACGAAAACTCAGGCAGAAGAAATATGAATAAAACCATTCCAACATACAACAAAATCAAGTTATTAAAAGCTAGTGGTAAAGAGGAAAGTCTTTAAAAAAACCACAGGGAAAAAAGGTACAGTATACACAGAAGATAAAAATAAGAATAATAACAACAACAACAAAAAAAAACCCCTCAACTACCAACTTACACCATATACACACAATAATAAACTCAAGATGTATAAAAGACACTGCTGGGAATATACCCTAAGAATTCTGAAACACTAATTCAAAAGAACCTATGCACCCCAATTATTAATAGCAGCACAATTTACAATAGCCAAGTGCTGGAAGCAACCTAGGTGCCCATCAGTAAATGAGTGGATCAAAAAACTGTGGTTCATTTTACACAATGGAATGCTACAGCAGCAGAGAGAAAGAAGGAGCTCCTACCTTTCATGACAGCATGGATGGAACTGGAGAGCATTATGCTAAGTGAAATAAGCCAGGCAGTGAAAGATAAATACCATAGGATCTCATCTGTAAGTGGAACCTAATTAACAAAACAAACAAGCAAGCAAAATATAACCAGAGACATTGAAATAAAGAACAAACTGACAGTAACCAGAGGGGAGGGGAGAGGGAGATAATGGGGAAAGATGGGGAAGAGTTGTCAAGGCCTATGTATAAAGGATCCACAGACAAAGCCAAAGGGGGTAAGGATGGAGGGTGAGAGGTGTGGATGGGTGGGTGGGGGAGTGGAAGCAGAAAAATGGAGACAACTGTATTAGAACAACAATAAAAATAAATAAATAAGTGAATAAATAAAATTTTAAGAAAGATATATATTATTTTTATATCTATTATGTATATATAAAATAAAAAAGAATGACAGATTCCAATAGAGGCCAGAAAACTAGGGCATATGTGTCAAGTCTAAAAGAAAGAAAGAAAACCCAACACACTATTAACTGAGAATTCTCTATCCCATAAAGATATCTTTCAAAACCAAATATAAAATAAAATTCAGCCCTGGCAGAACAGCACTACAAGAAATTTTAAAGGAAGTTCTGTAGGTAGAAGAAAAGTGATACCAGATGGAAATCTGTATCTACAAAAGCATGAAGAGCCCCCAAAATGGTAAATGTGGGTGTAAATACAAAATTGTTTTTCTTAAATTTGAAGTGTCTTTAAAAATAATTTAAATGTTTAAAATAATAATAATAAATTGTAGAGTTTATAACTGAAAATCATGTACGAGCAAAATATATGACAACAATATACAAAAGTCGGTAGGGGAAACGGAAGTTCTATATACTATTGTAAGATTCTTACAGTAGATGTGAGGTGGTATAATGTTACTTGGATGTGGAATTTGATAAGTTAAAAAAGTACACTGTAAATTCTAGAGCAACCACAAAAAATATAACTAAAAAGCCAAGAGTGGAGATAACTAGAATCATAAAAAAGACCATTCCTGCCCCAAAAAAGGAAAAAAAGAAGAACAAACAAAAAGCAAATAGATGGTAGCTTTCAATTCAACCATATCAGTAATCAAATTAATTCCAACTAAAACCAGGAGAGATTGTCAGGTTACATAAAAACAAAAAGAAACTCATTTCAAATATAAAGATAAAGATAGGCTAAAAGAAAAAGAGTGGGGAAATATATACCGTTATAACACTAACCAAAAGAAAACCAGGATGGCTACGTTGGTATCAAAGTAAAATTCAGAGCAATATGTAATTACCAGAGGTAAAGAGGATCATTTCAGCACTGACTTGGTGGTTCAGTTTGTTGGAGTTTCGTCCTGTGCTCCAGAATGTTGTGGATTTGATTCCAGCCAGGGCACATACCTACGTTGTAGTTTTGATCCCCAGTTGGGGCAAGTACAGGAGGCAACCGATCAATGTTTCTCTCTTACATCAGTGTTTCTCTTTCTCTCTTTTAATCTATCTCCCTTCCTCTCTCTCTAAAATCAATAAACATACCTCCTCAGGTGAAGATTTTAAAAAAGATTTTTTGTTTCATAATGAAGATTTTTCATTTCATAATGAAAAATGTTTATATACTTAATAACAATGTTTCAAAATATATGAAGCAAAAACTGATAAAAGTGAAAGGAGAAATAAACAAATTGACAAGAATCAGAGATTTTAATACTGCTTTTACTAATTAATAGAATGAGCAGAAAGAAAGAACATGGAAATCTTGTACAACACTATCAACAAACTAGCCTAATTTGCCTAATTGGCAAACTAGCCTAATTGGACAATCAACCTAAAACTCTTCTCAAATGACCACAAAACCAAGGCCAAATAAATTTAAAAGGATTAAAATTATACAAAGTATTTTCGCAGAACACAGTGAAATTAGATATCAATAGGAGAAAGATGTCTGGAATATCTAAAAAATAAAAATAAAAATAAAACACCTCTACTAACCAACCCTTGAGGCAAAGAGGAAATCAACAGGGAAGTTAGAAAATGTTTTGAATGGCATAAAAATGAAAAGATCACATATCAAAATTTGGTAGATGCTGCTAAAGCCATAGGGAAATTTCAAGTGACTCAAATGTCAAAGCTCATCAAATTACACACTTTAAATAGGTACAGGGTGCTGTATGTCAATTTTACCTCAATGGAACTCTTAAAAATACCCTGAGCATTCAACTGTTCCGTGTTCCTTTAACCCACAATTTCACATTTCTTCATTCCCAGCCCACTCAACAACACCTACTAAAGAGTTCCGGAAGTCTGTCTTCCTGGTGTTGGCATCACCCACAAAATATATTTAAAATAAGAGACTTATTTTCCCTTACCAGAAAAGCAGGTGGAGGTGAAGGGGTCAGGCAACAACAGAACAGATAGTTGAGCCATAATAATTTGGAGAGTGCAGGGAGCCCTGAAAGTAACTGACATCCTTTGCTCTCTTTTATGCCACCTGGGTACCCCCTTACCTGAAATTGCTTTGGAGCTTGGAGCTCCCAAAGTCGATCTGTTTTCTTTGTCAAATAACATGTTGTTAAAAAAACAAAACAAAACAAAACTGCTTGAGTTGCCACATGGTTCTTAACACACACACACACACACACACACACACACACACACACACACACAAAGAAAAGAAAGAAAAGAAAAGAAAAGAAAAGAAAAGAAAAGAAAAGAAAAGAAAAGAAAAGAAAAGAAAAGAAAAAGAAATCCACACATAAAAATCAGCTTTTCTACTGATATACATGCTACTCAGAAAAGAACCAGGGTACATCTGTTCTTTCCATCTGAGTCACAGATACTGCTCAAGCTCTCCTCCCTCAAAGGCAACCAGCCTTCCTGGACCACTCTGGGACCTGCTGACATGCTTCTCCCTAATCTCTGATCTCTGTAGAATTCTCAGACTGAATCATGCAATTTATCATTAAAACTGTTTTCTTAACCTAGTATATGGCAATTTCTTCAATTCTCCTCCCCAAATTTTAGCTTTGCCTATGAGAACTTCTGCCCATAGTTCTGCTCTCTTAGGGAAGTAATGAGGGAGAAACTTTTGCTCTTACCATTATTCATATCTCCTCCTCTCAAGAGACATAAACAGCCTGGTTGGGGAGGTCAGTGCCCCAGCAAAACCCGCTTCTGGACAGCCCCTTCTCATGGACAGAACTGCTGGCCCATCAGCTTGAAGGCAGCATGCGGTTTTCCAACTGTCATGCCTCTAGCGGAGTTGACACATGAACTTAAGGAACAAGGAGAGATGATGTAGGCTTCATTTTGACCTGGGGTCCAAGCCACATTTCTCATTCCAGCTTGATCAGCAATATAGTTGATGATATCCCCGACATCAACAGGAATGGAGGAAAGGTACGATTAATACCCCCAACATCCTTTCTTTATTGGACTGTCAAAATGTCTGCCATTCTAGAATGACTTTTTAGTCATGGAGTCTCTCATAATTCTCAAGGACCTGATACATCATTTCCTAGCCTTTGCCCCCAAGTACTATTTTTGTGCCCTTTCTACAATATTTATTCTGCTTGGTATTCTAGTTAATTGTATACATCTCTTTTGACAGTTGAATTATAAGCTCTTTAAGAGAAGAGGCTGGTTACATCATACTTATCTTCGTATCAATTCAATTTAACTTTTAAAGACATTTAATTTGGATCGCCTTTGTAATTCCTCGTTTACTGTTTGTTTTTAGGCAGACTGTGAATTCAACGAGGCAGGGAGTCACTTCTTGGAACTGCTGTATTTCTTCCACTAGCAAGGGGCTTGACACAGATTAAATGCTCTGCAAATATATGTTGAATCGTACATTTTCTCTTACATATTTATATTAATGCCTAATAAACATTTGTTGACTGATCAATTTATTAATTGATAGGAAGAGGTAAGATGTGGAAGATGAATTTAAAATCAAAGTGCTATCTTATTTAATTTCAGAATAACTGAAGTCAAAGCATTACCAAAAACAAATATGTACCTCTTTTGAAGGTAACAGTAAAATGATGAGTATCATTCCTTTACCCACCTTTGGAATTTTCATAACTATAAATTGCTATGCTCCTTAGTGTACTCAATACAGAGGGCAAAATCCAATTTGCATAATCACATTACTTTTGTTTCTAAACGATAACTCCCTAATGAAAAACAGGTTTTTCACGCTGCAGATACTAGAAAATCGAGGACATAGAATCCAGCCAATCTAATAGTTCTGAAATAGTAACTCAGTGAAAGGGTGCAAGCTACAAGGGCAATCTGACCTCCAAAAGCTTTTTGCTATTGCAAAATGGATCAGATATTCAAGCTCTCTGCCATACACGGCCAATGGCAATTGGTGCACCTTGGCCTCACAAAGGTCCCTTGACTTTCTTTCTTTTTATTTTAAATGGTTTGTTTGTTTTTAAGGATTTTATTTATTTATTTTTATAGAGCGGGGAAATGAGGGAGAAGGACAGGGAGAGAAACAGTGATGTGAAAAATACTGATTGGTTGCCTCTGTATGTGCCCCTAACCAGGGACCAAACCCACAATCCAGGAATGTGCCCTGATCAGGAATCGAACCTTTTATTTTGCCGGATGATGCCCCATGAACTGAGCCACACTGGTCAGGGCCCGTGACTTTCTTTCAATAGCTTGGTAGCACAAGAACAAATATTTATTTTAGATATTCAAATTTAGATTTATTATTTCTAACTGATTAGAAAGGGAAAAAAATAAAGTCCAAGAAAGCACCTAAGAACAAACAAAAAAAGTATGCATACAGAAAGTAACTACTCATTGTCCAGTCTTGAGCTAGGGCCTTGACAAGAACGTGTCTGTCCTTTAGAAGTGTACACTATGTTCGATTCATACTGAAATAGTATAGCCTACACTATGACTGATTTATACTGAAGCCAATATAGAACAATGTAAAGTGGAATATAAGGAAGTGTGAAAGTGTGTGGTTTGGCCAATCAGAACAGAGAAGAAGGATAACAGGGATGCTTCATGGTGAGTCTTAAAGAAAAAAAAATGTAACAGGTAAAATGATAGAGATGAATAAGGATGTTCAGGAAAGGGGGCAAATCTCAAGAATTACAATCTATTTGCCACAAGAATATATTCAAAAGTCTATGTTGAATCTGATCTCCCTCAGAGCAGGCAATAATCCATTGACTGATCTGGGTGGCAAACTCAAACCTGACTGAGACTCTCCTGCAAGGCCTCTGAGTGCACCCCATTTTCCACAACCCCCTGAAAGTTCTGCAACCACTAAAGGCCAGGAAAGGGATATCACACAGTTAACACATATGTAACAGGACGTTAATTATGACCATCTGATGATTATTATTTACTGCCATTTTTCTGGAGGAAGAGGTCAACGACTTCACTGGCAAACCAGGTGGCCCTGGGTGACAGGTCTGCACTGGATAGCTAAGCTAGTTATCTAGTGTAGTAGTTCCCAATCTGTGGGAAATATGAAGTTATTCCAAGGATCCCAATAAATTTGTCTGAGCACCAAGCATCATCTGAACACCATATCAATTATGTTTCACAAAAAGATACTGCAATGTTCCAAATATAAATAATTACTATGGTTTTAACTTTTAAATATATATTTTAAAATGGAATTGAACTCAAAAGTTTTTTCCAGAAGGAACTGTCTGAGGGATCATAAGGATTTCTAAACATGGGAAACGGAAGATTAAATCACTTGTTGAAAAATCGTGTTTTTTTCCAGGTCTAAAGACAGAACAAAACATGTATAATGGAATCCAACTCTTTGAAGACATCAAAAAAGGAATCTTCAAGCAATGTCTTGTACAATTGAGCTGCTCAAATTTGCACATAATCATTTCAGTCTTTACAAATAAATTTTTTTTAGCCTTCAGAAAAATGCAATTAAATTCATAGCAAGTTTCTTCACCGCTATCATTCAGAACTCCTCAAGGAGCTTAAAGATAATTACCCGACAAATGATGAGTCGTAAGGAAAGAAGCACAGAAAAGAGGTTCATCTCACGGAGAGTGGTGGGGTGTGGAAGTACCAGCAAGGGCTTTTCAGAGAAATGCTTGAGTTAGTGTTTTTTAAAGAGGGAAGGTCTCAGAAGTCTGAACATTTCATGAAAGAATAATTTAGCTTATATTTTTACTCTAGTAGCTTTTTACTTTTATTCTTAAATACACACACACACATTCTGGATCACCTGGATGCCCACCTTGTAACTGAGCATGGTAGCGAGGTAAATGGGGATGTGCAGTTACGAAGTGGTCAGGTGCCTAATCACCTGAGCTGAATTACATACTAGGCCACTGACAGGTTTAAAATAAAAGTGACACGATCTGAATTATATTTCTAAGAGATGATTCTTGTGAATGTACACAGAATGGATAATGAAGTTGGGCAGGAGTAGCAGCAGAAACACCAGGTAGGGAGCTTTTAGAGTAGTCCTGATATGTAATAATGGTTATTTAGACTAGAGGTGCTAAAACGGAGATTGAAGGAAAGATTAAAAGGAAAACCTGAGTCTAAACTCAGGCCTAAAGGATAAGTAGTTTGCTAGCAAAGGGGTAGAAAAAGGAAGACAGTAGGAAGAGCGAGTCCTGGAGGTAAGAAACACCATGGTACATTCGAAATACGGAGAGGTCAATTGTTTGGGATCTTCACAGTGAGTGGAGGAACGTGGTAAGAGGTAAGTCTCCAGGCATGGGTGGGGTCAGATGTGGCCACATTAAGAAGTCTGAACTTCATCCTAAAAACAATGGGGAAATGATGGTTTTAGGCAAAGAAGTGACAACCTTTTCAAGAAAGATGTGCACTGAGAAATGCCTGTGAGATTTAGTAACAAGGAGTCACCTGGCAAAAGGGGCCTCATAGGGTGGAGTGCAAGTCTAGCTGGCAGGCATCCAATTTTGTCTCAGGCAAAGAAACAGAAAACAGCTGTGTGATTATTGCATACTATTCACTATCCAACTAGAGGATGAGAACATTAACGAGAATGCACAATATTTTTTTTTCATTCCAACTTACCTAGAAGTCACAGATTAGACAGATAGATAGATAAACAGCAAATAAATAGACCAAAAGAAGTAGAGAAGGGAGGATCCACTGAGTTTTAATCTCAATAGATTTAGGGTAATTGTAAGATAGTTTTAAACCAAGATTAGAATAAAATTGGTTGTTAACAATGAGACATTAATCAGAAGAAAATGAAATATATTAATCTATATTCTTTTAAATATTGCCCTAAATAAGTTTCCTTCATGTATTCTATTTATGATTATTTTCAGTAACCAGAGATTTAGAAGTGTTTTTTTTTTATTTGAGCTTTTTTAAATTTGAGTTTATGGTCACAGTTTTACAGAAAAGCACAACTTACACGAGTCTTGGAATCAGTTACCTGCGAGACTATCCTCACTTTAACCTAATTCATAAGTCATCCCTTAAGATGCCTCTCAGATGGAAGTTCCCTTAAGGACAGCTTCCATAAAATAAAGATTAGTCATGTTTTTTCCTTTGTCCTTCTGTTACCTTGTACACATAATTCTATCACTTTACTGGTTTGGGGTCTGTCTCTCACAGGCAAGGATTCTGTCTTACTCTTCTGTGCATCCCCAGCATCTAGCACAGTGCTTGAGGCATAGGCAGTTCAATAAAGGCTTGCTGAACTGGTGAATGAATGATGGGGATGCCTTTCAGTCTGGACTACGTAACCATGCTGAGGCCCCAGCATCCACCTGGTGGCAGCAGCCCCACAGTGCAGCATGCCCAGGGGAGAGTAAACAATTTATGCATAGAGTTCCTCGAACAAGCCCAAAACATCTATAAAGTAATAGCAAATGTACCTACACTCCCTACTCCCCCACTTCTTCTCCACCTCTTCTTCCACCTAAATATCTAAACCCATCAGCAAAAGAGCAAGTTCAAACAAAGTTTTAATGCTTTATCTTTGTTTTCTCAGAATCAATCAGCAACTTATGATGAATATTAAAAGAAAAAAGGTTTATAAGTAGGTAAAAAATCCAGTAGTACTGCTAGTACTGCTAGTACTAATTTCGAGCAGATTCCCACAATATTACTTCAAGAAATTTTACCTCAGAAACATTTTCTTGTTGGTTCAAACAAAATTAGTCAATATAGCCAAATTTAATATTTATTTTAAAGTATCTTTAGCATTTGTCCAGTTATCACAGAATATGGTCTTTGATTTTTATAAATGTAGAAGAGAACATTTTGTGGGGGAGGTTCAAAAAGAAGAAATATTTTATTGGCATCTTATTTATTATTTTTATCCATCTAATTCATAAAAATCAAAATTGAAGCATTTCCCTAATTGTTTTCCAGTTTGGCTGCATCTTGAAACAGCAGAAAATGACCCAGTCACCCTTGTTTAAAGGCATTTACAGCAATGGAATGAGGGATCTCCCCAGCAAACAAATTAATTACAAAACCAGGCACCAGACTCCAGAATTCCAAAGTCAGCAGTGACTGAGGATTCCTTTACACAGGAGGAGAGGAAAACAGTAACTGTTTCATCCTTGTAAAACTCTGCCGTGTTTGCAGAAGTCTGTAGATAGTGCTTCAAAAAGCTCTAAGTCAAAATCATCTGTTATTTTACAGACTCTGTAAAATAACAGACTAGCCAGTTTGGTTTGCCTACATTTTAAGTGGCTATATTTTCCAGTATTATTTAACACCCAGCCCCCTCTTCACCACCACCACCCCTACACACACACATACACACACACCAGAAACTATTGATAATATAGGACACAGTGACAACTCCCATCTTATTTTGCTCAAATTGTAGTGCATCCTTGTACTATCTCTTCCACTACAAGGAGACACTAGAGAGAAAATGGTAACATTGCCCTCTTCCACTCATTATGATCCAAGGACAATTTAACAGAAGCAGCCCTCTGTGCAAACAAAGCCTACAATCAGCTTTCAGATGTGCTGCCTTGGAGCTGGCTTTGGCTCTCTGGAGCAAGGCAGAGATTTAATGAGGCTTTCCAGACTGAAGGTCACGGTGTGCTGAATAACAGTTTCTGCAGAGAACCATACATTCATCCTCAAGAGTTGCAGACAGCTCACAGACAACTAACAGAAAACACTTGACAACTGATGACAGTTTCATAAAGCCAGCCACATATGCACAGGGATCTATCGGGTGAGACCCCACGGTTACAGGTACTGTACTAGAGGTACAGGTTCCATAATCTACGCACTTCCCAAAACTCCATGTTTGGCCTCTGCCTCGAAAATCATCACCCACTTTTCATATTAAGTATTAGGGAAAGAAATTCTAGAAAACATTAATTTCAATAACAAGGAATTCTATTCTTTTTATACTGGAAAACTTAGGTGCCCTGCTTCTATGGATTTTTGTTCTTAAAAATATCCTCCTTCTCGCTTCTCAAGGCCATTCTTTTTATTTGAAGGTCTTTTTCTCACTACATTCCAGGACTATTAGGAAATATAAGTGGGAATAGACCAGTTCTTTTTCATGGCAATAAAAAACAAACAAAAAACCCTAGGCTTTAGTTTGTTTCTGCTGATGTGTGACCTTAAGGAAGTCACTTAAACCTTCACTGATCCTAAACTTCCTTACATCTAACACAGGGTTGAAACATTACCTGGGATCATAAGGAGGGTTTCTATAGATGACTGGGCTTTAGAAATCCAAGAACCCCAAAAAACTGTATGTAAGAAAATTTGTGTATGAGCAGTTTTCCAGGGCTAGAGTCCACTTTCATCAAATTTTCAAAATGGGCTGAGACTCAAAACTGGTAGAGAACTACTGGCTAAGACAGTTTCTCAGTAAAAAGTTGTTAACTCCAAAGAGTCCACAACTCCCTGATTTTCTGAGAACAAAAGACAAGGTAAAGCTTTAAGTCAATGAGAAGAGAAAAGAGCCTACAAATGTTCATCCTTAGAAAACAGAAAAACTAGAAATACTGTTCATCCAACCACTGACAATCCTAACGGATCTCGGGACTGTCTGAGCAGCAATGAAGGATCTGGCACCTCCCCTCCATCCTCGGCCTAACACTTAGGCCCATGTCAAAAGGGACATTGAAAGAAGCAGTCAGTGCAGCTAGTGCCCAGATCTTGGGTTCTGAACAGCATTTTCCAGTACAGAGGTAGAATGCTAAAAGAAATGGCTAAGTTCCAGTCTGGGGCAGGGAACACAGGAGGTGACCCTGGGGTAGCCTGTTGGGGAAAAAGCAAGGAAGTGCTCAAAGACTAATTGATTAGGTTCAAAATGGACAGGAATTGGTTTGAAGGGGATCCCACTGGCCAAATTTGGGCAATATAAGTATTGAAAAGAATGACAGTAAAAGATTATAAATATTCAAAATTTAAAATCCATGGGTACAAAATAATTAAAGAAAGGGAGTGTAACCAGAGAGCAACTAAAAGAGAAAAAATAAGAAAAGTTTTTCTTTATAAAGGAAATGCCAACTGATAAATGTAGAAGAAACAATCAAATTGGGAAAAATCACCATTTTCAACTCCATATAATAACTTATTTAGGCAAGAATCAACAATGTATGTAAAGATCACTGGGTAATATTGACATGGTCTTAAAGAATCACCCAATATATTCTTACTACCAAGATTTCCATTCCCTGAATCTAGATTTAAAGAACAAACATAGTATTGTATATCCTAATTAAATGATATCCTGGTTAATTGATATTAATTTTATCAAACATCTGTAAACTTACCAGTTTTCATAGAATTAGAGCATATCACTTAATACATATGCAACATCATTTGATAAGTATTTGAGAATACTTATTAAGTATTGAGAATACTTATTAAGCACTGCTAGTACCTCACTACCCTGCTTCATTATCAGTATGAACACAAAAGATAAAAGAATCACTGTGCAGAAAGAGGTCCCCATTAGCACACTGGGGTTGTCAAGCTGGCTGTTGTCCCTGTTGGCGTCCCAGTGGCCAGTGGTTCCACTTAGGGGTATCACAGTCCACAATTGTTCTACTGTCCTCTCCTTGGCTTTAGGAAAATAAACAGCAGCTCTTGCTCACCCAAAGGAAGGGTGAGACAACATAGAAAATTCTACCAAACAAATGACCACGTTTCTTCAACAAATGGTAATAGAGAAAGAAAAAGGAGTGAAGATGCTTATGGATTAAAAGAGACTTAAGAAACATATCAACCAAACAAATGCAATTTTATTTGGATCCTGATTCAAACAAACCAACTATAAAAATATATTTATGAAATGGGAAAATGTGAGCACTGACTAGACATTAGATATTAACTTTAATTTTTAAGTGTGATCATGTAATTGAGGTTACATTTTTAAGAGTTTTTTTATATAAGACACATTATGAAGAATATACAGATAAAATATTATGCTGACTGGAATTTGCCTTAAAATATTTCATTGGGAGTGGGAGGAGAGAGAGAAAAAGATGTTGGTCATGTGTTAATTGTCAAATCTGGCTGGTGGGTTGTAAGGGTTCATTATACTATCCCCTCTACTTTTGCCTATGTTTGGAAGTTTCCATTATGAAAGGTTTTTTTTTAAAGTAAGGAAGCCCTATTGGTTATAGGTATGGACAAATTGTTGTTAGTCAGGATGTGTCATTTTTGAAATTTCAGATTTATGTAGACTGGATTTTATTTCAGTAATCATTTATTGTGTGCCTGCTAGCTTCCAGCATTTCTAGAACTCAGTGACATCCAATGGTCCTTTTAAGTACCATGGAGAGTGCAGTGGTTCACAGTACAGTCCCTGGAGCCAGACTGTCCGGACTGGAATTCCAGGTCTGCCACCTACTACTTGTGCATTATGGAGAAAATTGCTTGATCTCTCTACACCTCAGTTTCCTCATCTATAAAATGGGAATAATGAGTCCCTAAGTCAGCAAACCCACATGAAGTAGTTAGAAGTATCTCATATAACAAGCACTCAACAGAAGTTAGCTATTATTATTAATGTTCATCAGTTAGTCATACTAAAAAGAAATCTATTTCTACTCTTGGGCCATTAAATCTCATACAAAACACTTTAATACCATTCCAGATTTTCTAAAGTTTAATGGATGTGGCATTTGGCTGTGACACATCTATGCTTATAACAGTTTGAGGAAACAGTATGTTCCTTCATCTTAATTGACAGAAAAATACACCAGGATGCAGAATAATAAGAAGCCACCCCAGCTGCCCTTTAGTGAACCAATTTATTTGGAAACACATTTTGTCCTCAAGCAATCCATCACTGATATTCATCTGTGGTTTAAGGTCACACCAGCATCAGCAGGGCTGGAAAATGCAAATCAGGTTGATTTACCAATAACCATTTCTGCTGAGATTTTGAAATGTAATAAAGCCAGAGCTCAGTTAAGAGGGACGACCTCCTGCTTCTCTGACAATGAGGGTTTGGTGAAATTGGTAATGTTACTGGGGATAGGGAGTGAAGGTCAGAAGAGAAGGCAGCAGGAGACCTGCTAAATCTAAAACAGAGATCAGACACCAGCTAAGCAGATAATGCATGTTTATCAGAGCAGGTTACAATAAATGGCCATGTGGAAGAGAAGTCAAAACAATAACTCAAGACTGATCAGTGGTGTCTCAAGTGCAGGATGGTGGGTGTGGTCGGAGCCAGATGTAGACAATAAGGGGATGTCAAGTCTGTAGACTATTTTAAAGCCTGAGTAAGCTGCCTAAACCCAGTCTGCTTTTTCTTATCATCATGCATTGCTAATCCAAAACCGTGTCAGTGATAAAATATTCCTCCCTCCCAAAAATCTTTTGTTAGTCTAAATTCTAAACTGTCAAGTCACTGTCAAGTTTTAATAACACGTATGTAAGCTTCAGGTCAGCACATTTTAAATTTTTATCTCTAATAAACATTTATTCTATAGAGAAGTTGTTTTGGAGAATGCCCATTTATCCATCTGTGGAAGTGGGTTCAGACTCACAGATTCATTTTCAGAAAAATTTGTGATGGTTCCGAATTGTTATATCTGGCTTCGCAGTCCATGTAAACCCTGTCATGCCACAGATCCCTGCAGTTCAACAGCAGATTCAAATAAATAATGATAGTCTGGTGATTATAAGATGAAGAAACAGAACTGTAGTTACTTCATGTCTGTCATTTAGATGACCATTTTAAGTTTTTAATTTGCATTTAAAACTGTGAAACAGTATGAATTGCAAGATGTATTATTTTGTTTGGTAAATGCAAATTTTATTCTATACAGGACATATTTTACTATTTGAAATTGATTATTGTTTATAACTTTGTTTAAACTAAAGAATATAATTGTTTTATAAAATAATGACTACTTACTGATATTACAATGATCATTATATAGAAAATAATGACTTACTGAAAATAAATTATTATTAGCAAACATAATTATGTTTTACAGAGGAGGGGATGTTAGAAATGACCACCCCAGGTTAAATACATTAAGTACACCACTTTCCGTGATACTCTTCTGTTCTGCAATTAATCACTTAATAGTACACGTCAAAAAACCCAAGCCCTTGAAGATAAGTATCAGACCTAGTTGTGTTGACTGGTACAGCATTCTAGCTGTGAAATGCAAGGTCAGGCTAATCTCTGTTATTTTGTGATATCACATGTATGAGTCAACACGTTTCTTCAAAGGGCAGGAGAACTCAGTTCAAATAGATAATTGTCTTTCACAAAAGAAGCACGAAACAAGACCTGAACGGCTGACTGCTGGTCGGAATGGTACTGAGTTCTGGTTCACACACAGGTATTCACAAACATTCTCCGAGTTACTCAGCACACTGTCTCTCTCATTTTCACATCAGATTTTTAGATCCTTCAGGTAAGAAATACACTGGAGCTCTATAATCAGAGCTGAAAGGACACTTGGTTAGTAGGTAATGAATAGCCATTCAAGATTTTTAAGTAGAAAACTGTATTTTCTGACATTTAACTATTTTTACTGTGTGAATTAATGTAAATAAGGTTAAGATTTTCTAAAATTATTTGACCGGCTGTTTATTAATAGAGAACAATATAGTAACATCTTAGAAAATTAAATTATGCATGCCTACCCTAGTTGGAGTTCATTTTTGATGTTAAAATTCTGTGAATTGTTCCTCTAACCTTCAAACATTAGTAAATGTTTGCCCTGTGTCTGGCACTATGCTTGCTGGTGGTGACTGGGCTTCAAATACCTACAGGACCAGAGTCCACTATTCAACTAAATGATAAATATAAGTAAATAATTATGAAAATGTAACTAGTGAGAAAGAAATATACAAAGTGCTACAGGAGCAAAAAGAGGTAGCTCACAGTAAGCTCCAAATCTCAACTACTTTGAGATCAAGACAATTCTGACAGGTATGTCAAAATTAAATTGCAAACAGTGAAAGTTGACTTAGCATAAACTTTTTCTTCACATCCAAGCAATCTGATAATTTTGACTAGTCTCAACATCATGAGACCTATTAAATTAACTTCACCACCAAATCCTAAAATCAGAATATTTTATTTTATTTTATTTTATTTTATTTTATTTTATTTTATTATTTATCTTTAGGGGGGAAGGGAAGGAGAGAGGGAGAGAAATATCAATGTATGGTTGCTTCACATGCGTCCCCTGCTGGGAACTGTCCTGCAACCCAGGCATGTGCCCTGACTGGGAATTGAACCATGATCCTTTGGTTCACAGGCCTGTGCTCAATCCACTGAGCTACAGAATATTTTAAATAAATGGCTGGAAGCAATAAACCATAGATGAGAGCAGAGTCAGCTACGGGATGGCAAAAGAAAGGAAGGGCAACATCTGGATGCTTGTGTTTTGGGGAAGGGCAGAGACAGCAATTCCTTAATGAATTCTGGAACAGAATGAACAGATGCTGATGAGCAGCTCTTAAGTTCATCTTTAGACACACTGTGTATGAGGTGCCTGTGGGACAACTGTGCACAGATGTCCCACAGACATTGGAAAAGCAGGTTTGAGGTCTTTGCTGGTAAAGTTTTCCAAGTCATCCAATGAGAGACAGACATTAGAATCACAGGGCTGGATGAGAATGGTGAGGGAGTGTGGAAGAGAAAAGAGTGAGAATGGAACTTGATTATATATAATGGCTCCCTGGTGGTCTAGTGGCTAGGATTATATATAGTGTCATATTATTCCTTAACATTTTACTTTGTAATAAAAAGTATAAGCTTTCCTAAATGACAGGTCCCTCTTCTTTCCTTCTTTTATCCAGAGCAGTTGTTAAGAGCCTAGGCTTGAAGACTGGTAGTCCTGACTCTGCCACGAAGGAGCTAGGTGATCATGGGTTAAGTAACATGATCTCTCTGGGCCTCAGTTTCCTTATCCATACAATGGGGACATCCCAGTAACTACCTGTACGGTTTCTGTGAAGATTAGATGAGGTGATGCATGTAAAGTGCTTATACGGTGTCTGGCACAGAGAAAACTATAATTGTTAGCTTCCATGATGGTGACAATGACAAATCTTACTACAGTTCTGGCTGTATCGCAGGAACTTAATAAATACTAGCTGTATTGTTCTACTTTTTTAAAAAATCTAAGTTCATCTCTCAATGGATGGTCTATATAAAGAGTATTTTGTTGCCATGGGTAAAAAATAATTCACTATATAGTAAATAAAGACAGGTCATTCCCTAATTATGCACATACAACTGTCCCTACACAAAAGAACTTGACTGAGTTGCATTCTTATATTCCTTCCATGTTGATATTAAATAACAACCTGCTGCCTCTGATCTGTTTCTACTTTAAACATTCTAAATATCCATGAGCAAAAACAAACAAAACCCTGAATTTCCTAATCATTCATTAAAACAAGGGATGAAAATGTTTAAGCAGAATGTACCACATTGGTCCTCAAAGCTCTCATAGTTTATGGCAACACTACTACACTTATTATATTGCATCATAGCCCTATATGAGTCTCTTCCTAGATCTGTAGGTACCGTGAAGTCAAAGAAGGTTTTATATTCATCACTGTAGCCTCAGTATCCAACCCAGTACTTAGCATGGTGGTAGATTCTCAGTAAGTGTTACGGATGTATGGATGGCCTCACTCACTCATTCATTCATTCATTCACTCAGGAGCATGTGG
The DNA here is from genome assembly GCA_004027475.1 of Anoura caudifer. NCBI lineage: Eukaryota > Metazoa > Chordata > Mammalia > Chiroptera > Phyllostomidae > Anoura > Anoura caudifer. Next base: position 245,606 of record PVKU01001685.1, on the reverse strand, counting down.
GACAGGGAAAGAGATAGTTTAGACTGTACCAAGTAAGGAGGGTGGGCCAAATACACCTGTGGTTCCTTCTGGTTCAGTTGATGATCAGCCTATGGTTGATGTATCATATTATAATGTTATTACATATATTGTACTGTCATTGATTATAAAAATCTGTTGTTTGAAAAATAAATGATGTGAAAGATGGACTTGGTTTTTTAGCAGTTTCAATATTGGAAAAGTAATTTTAAAACTAAAAAACCTAGTCACTTGGAAAAAGCCAAAAAGAAGCTATATTATGGCACTTCTTTAAATTGCATAAGTTTACTTACAGTAAGGAAGCTAAAAAGAGATAGGGCAGAGGTATGATAGGTAAATTTGATGAGAGCCGAAATTGTGACAGCAAAGACTGTGAATATCCAGTCCTTTTAAGAAATCTTAAAAAAAAAAAAGAAAGAAAGAAAGAAATCTATTAAGCAAAGCTCCCTTTCTGAAGTTCTATATGATCACCATGGTGCAGTACTAAGAGGAATGAAAAGGATCTGGGATTGAATTACAGCTCCATTATTTACTCTGACCTTGTAAAATGAAGACAAGAATGTCTACCCCATAGAAATGAAGACAATAATGCCTACAATGATTGCACAAAGGGTCCACCCTGCCATGTCTAGGCTCTAGGTAAAATGTGTTCAATTTATTTTTTTTCTTAGAAAATTCCTTGTCCCCTGTGCTATTATGAAACCAGAACATCGGTGCTACACTTCCTGAGACAAAGAGCAGGAGTCGTGTCATTCACGGAACTGGATAATACCTACGTGTGCACACCATGAAGAAAATGTATTACAATCTCTTCCAGGATACAACTTACCATCTTCCACACACCATAGAGAAGATGACTAAGCTTGTCGATTAAAGCAATTATTCAAGAATGCAGGCAGAGGAAAACAAGGAGCGGCAAACACCTAACACTGACTGGCAAGGAGACAGATTGGCTGATCTTTTGATTCTGAAAATGGGTCACTGTATCCTCAGCAGTAACCTCAGAATTCTAATGACTGCAGAACCCAGGGAATGCTGACCAAGGAACAGGGCAGTGGGGGTGAAAACAACTCACTTTGGTAGTTCTGACCACATTAGTATCAAATAACTTACAAGGTGTGAAATCATTTTTTTCTAGCAAGAATAGAAGGTCCTGAAATAGCATTCCCCTGGGTTCTCACTTCCTATTACTAAGTGGAGACCATGAAAAAACAGCAGTGGGCTAGGAGGCTGCTGACCCAGGTGGGGTTCCTGGCTTATACTTCATTACTTTAATTGCTTTGACGCTCCACTTCCTCAGTATGCACTACGTGAGATTGGACCACATGTATCTGAAGCATCTTCCAATACCAAAACTCTATGAGTCTTGGAACACTTTGATTTTTAACAGAATTTTGTTTTACTCTGTTGGCAACACCAGTCTTATAGTTCTATACAGCTTTGCCATTATCTTACTGGTAAAATAACACAGCACATATATGACCCTATTTTTCCAGTAAGATAAGAACACCAATTACTATTTGAGAAATGGTGGTAAAGATGATTTTCCAAAAGCTGCTCTGATATTTTGGGATTTAGAAAATGCAGTCATTTTTAGAAAAGACAAAATAAACATGTCTAGAATGAAATCAAGATATTCTTAAAGTTTTTATAATTCTAAAACTTCTTGAATGTGAGGTAACTTAGGGTTCTGAGATGGGCACAATCAGCTAGCTCCAACACAGGTGTGAATGGTCATTACAGGGGCAGAGGCAGAGGAGGACCCCCTGATCCTCCCAGTCTCAGTCAAATGCCACCCCTTCACAGACCTCTCCAAACCTCTGCTCCCCTACCCCTGTTAGAATTACTGTAAATCCAGCTCCACTGACCTTCCACAGCACTTTTTATTGGTATTCTCTGTAGCTTTCTTCCTGTATTACAAACATGTACTGCACATGTTTTATCTCCATTATAAGTTTGTCATTTACCTCCAAATTGCTTGAAAGCATAAATACTTATAAAATCAATGGTTCTCTAGAACAATGGCTTTCAAAGTCTTTAGCTAGAATGCACAAGTAAGAAATATTTTACATTGCGACCCAGTACCCATCTACTACACATAAATATATAAATGAAACAGGTGTTTCACAAAATATTTACCATAATAAATTAAGATATACTCATAATTGATTTTACTCTATTTCATTCTTTTTAATAATGGCAGCAAGTGATTACGTTGATGTTTATGAACCTCCAAGTCTCATTCTACAGTTTGAAAACCAGTATTCCAGAAGACCTATTTAAAAAGAAAAAAAAAAACATAAAAGAAAGATCTATTTCCTGAAATTCATTTTACAGTTTGATTATCCAAAAGTCATTCACAATCCACTTACTCCTCACCTTCCCACAGATGCTAAAAAGCTATATATTTTTCACCCTAGGCTCCCTTGCAGCTATGCACAGCCAGGACCTACTTTTGGCCAATGAAAGGTAAGCAGAAGTCATGGGAGTATTTTCTAGGAAAGTTTCTTTTAAAGGAGCTAGATTCTCCTGACATGACCTTTGGCCTTTGTCCTTCTTTCCCTTCTTCTTGCCTGAATTATAGAGATAACACCTGAAGGCACAACAGGCATCTACTGACAAGCATGAGAGCAGGCCTCCCAGGCAGAATGGAAAGAATAGAAGCCTAAGTTCATGATGATCTCATGGAGCCCCCAGGTCAGCCACGAACTGCCTACTCCAGGCATTTTATTATGTGAGACAAAGTCCTCACTTGGCTTAAACCACTGTTAGGTTTTTAATTACTTATAGTTGAATATATTGATCAAATTGACCTTATACTCAATAAACATGTTTAGACTCAATGATCCTCCATGAGAAGTAAATTTTTAAAAAAGGAAGAGCGTCTTTTTTGGAATTTATTTTGGAGGGCCACAGATGCTTCTATTTATACAAGAAAGACTTTGGCAATCTCCAGAATGGAAAATGTCTCCAGTGATCAGTTCACAGAAAAGAGCCCTGTTTGTAAAAATTTTAATCATGGGTTCATTTAATTTCATCCCCAGGCACAGTGCTAGTCACTGAAGATACCACAAAAGGAATCCAGCCCCTGTTCCTCAGAGGCTTATAAACTGGTGCGAGAAGCAAAGAAATAACAGGCTTGTCCAATACTATGAGATCGATGATACGAGAGGGTGCCGTCAGGGCACTCGGGGAGAACAGATATGAGGTAGAAGGGATTCAAATGCCTCTTAAAGAGTCACAGGCAATAAAAACTAGGGAATTTCTCTTTTTTTCGAAGATTTTATTTATATATATTTTTTTTGAGAGAGAGGGGAAAGGGAGGGAGAACGAGAGGGTGAGAAACATCCATCTGTTGCCTCTCTCATGTGTCCCAACAGGGGACCTGTCCCACAACCCAGGCATGTGCCCTGACCAGGAATCGAATGGGAGACCTCTGGCTTCCAGGAAGATGCCCAGCCTAGCCACACCAGTCAAGGCAAAACTAAAACTAGGAAATTTTCTTCAATCATCTTAGCAAAATCATTTCTCCTCTAAAAGTGTATTTAAAAGGATCATTTTTTAAATGGAATAATGTGGAAAAATATCTTCCCATGGCCTCCAACGAAACCCTTCTATGATCACTAGAAATATCCCATGGGAAAGAATTTCATTTTTTTCAATTAAGTCTTGAAATAGCTTTTGCAAAGTAGAAGACTTACTGCCTGTCATCTCACATTACATTTATTTTTCATTTGTCAGTTAAACTGGTGCAATTGTGGGTGTTAATTGACTTCTATTTTAGCACTTTGAAAAGGTCAACAACCAAAGATAATTTTTATTCATTTTTATTCATCAACACACACCAAAATAAAGACAGTAGACTAGAACAATCAGACAGTAAATTGTGCCAGATAAAGAAGAAAAGACAAAAATTCAAAACAACACATACTGACTAGGTTGATTTTTACTAATATGGAGACTTAATTAATCGAATCAAACTATTGGAGCCAAGTCCATATATAGATGAGATGGACCGCAATGCAGCGGTTTCACATGAGCACCAGACAGACAGGCAGGCAGGCCTACTATTAGGGATTTAAAGTATTTTAGTTACTTATTTTTTGATCTAGGATACAACACTTTTAAATCGTGACCATATTTGCAAACCAAAAATTAATACTTTAATTGCTGAAATTGACACTAACCTGGAAAAACCAATAACCCAATACAAATAACTACCACTGCCTGACCCCCACCTAGCCAGAAGAAATGGTCACGAGAGAGAGAGAGAGACAGAGAGAGAGAGAGAGAGAGTAAAGGACTGTGTTAAACACACATTGGAAGTAATATGGTCTAGGTGCAATTTCTGTTTTAGCCCATGAGTGTCCTTTCTTCCTCAAAGAAAACAAAAGGCTCTTGAGAAGCTTCAGATAACCAGGACAATTGGCAAACTGTCATGTGTACAAAGTTGGTGCCTCCTCTAACCATAAATCCTTCAGTTGCTTTTTTATCGCTCTGTCTCTTACCTGGTAGGGTCCATAAAAAATTCACTTCTCAGAGTAAATGAAATACTTAAAACTTTTCAAATGACTAACATTTGAAGAATTAGCTTTCACTTTTATTTACTCACTTTCAATTTTCATGTTATGTTTCCTTTAACACCAAACTTGTACATACAAGTAGTTTAAATAATCAAATAGTTCCACATGGCTCATTATACCAAACAGCAGTGCCTTCCCTCTTCCAGAGGGAGCCACACTACAATCTTTTTAGTTATTTCTTCTGGCATTGACTCCCATATCTTCAAATGGAATGTTGCTATATATTTACTTTTAGAGAGAGGGGAAGGAAGGGAGAAAGAGAGGGAGAGAAACATCAATGTGTGGTTGCCTCTCATTCACCCCCTAGTGAGGACCTGGCCTGCAACCCAGGCATGTGCCCTGACTGGGAATTGAACTGGTGACCCTTTGGTTCACAGGCTGGTGCTCAATCCACTGAGCCACAGCAGCCAGGGTTATGTTGCTACTCTTGATTTTTTTAGTTACAAAGGTTTATCTTTTGATTCCCCATTATGAAAGTCGCCACCTCCCCAACCCACACCCACATGCCCACACTTCCCATCTTCCCGCTATAGTGAGATCATCATTTTGTGTGGTTCTATATTCAATGTCTACCCTGTTACTACTTAAATGCTATTTATAGCTCAGCCATGTGGTATATTAAGGATTATTTTTCTTTTCTTGAAAAATCCTGTCATCACCCTAACCCCACTCTGAGTGACTAATTGCCTTATACATTTCCTTTAGTTTTTTATGTATTTAACACCAATTATTTTGAAAATTTTCCACAAATTGTTTAATCCTTCTCTTGAATTAAATAAAAAATTTTGTCAATTTCATCTTCTTGGACAGAGGGCCCCTGAAAATTTCTAACCTCAAAGTTGGACTATCTTACTCCCAAGGCTACTACTGCAAAGCTGTCATCTTGAGGTTTTCCTTCTCCATCATCCTGGGGATTTCCTTTACCTCACTTTTGTGCTAAGTCTATTTCCTCCTGCTTTCATGTTTTCTCCTTCTTTCTTTTTTACATTCTTTGATGAAGCACATCTCCAAGTACCTTCCTGAGAACTAAAATTTTTGAGACCCTGAATGTCCAGAAGTGTATTTATTCCTCTCTCATATACTATTTGCCTAAAGATAGAATCTGAGGTTGACAATACTTCCCTCACAATTGTGAAAACATTGCTTCGTTTCCTTCCTGTATTCTTCTATTGCTTTACTGTGTCTATGTTTTTCAAGTTTAATGCCATCTGGCCTATTGTCAACAAGACAGGTAATAGTGTAGAAAAAAGAACCCTCATTCACTGCTGGTAAGAATGTAAACTGGCACAGCTACCATGCAAAATAGTATGCAGTTCTTCAAAAAATTAAGAATAGAGTTACCGTATGACCCACAACCCCTCTTCTGGGTATCCACCTAAAAAACTCAAAACCATTTATTCACAAAGATATACACACTCTTATTATGTTCATTGCAATATTATTTACAGTGGCCAAGCCATGGAGACAACCAAAGTGTCCTTCAACAGATGATTAGATAAAGAAGGTATCTCACACACACACATACACACACACACAATGGAATACTACTCAGACATAAAAAAGATAAAATACTGTCATTTGTGACAAAATGGATGGACCTTGAGAATATTACGCTAAGCGAAATGAGTCAGTCAGAAAAAGCAAACAGCCATATGATTTTACTTATATGTGGTATATGAAACTGAAACTCATAGACACAGACAACAGATGGTGGTTACCAGAGGGAAGAGAATGGGGGAAGTAAAGGGTAAGGAGGCCAAATACATGGTGATGAAAGATGATCTGACTTTGAGTGGTGGGCACACAATGCAATGTACAGATTGTGTATCATGGAAATGTATACTTGAAACCTACATGATCAGATTAACCAATGTCACCCCAATAAATTTAATTTAAAAAATTGTTTAAAGTTTGATGCCATTTTGATTCTTAACTTTGCATATGTAACCTGTTTATTATCTCCCTTTTCTCTGAAAACTTTTTATCCCCCATATTTTGCAATGCCACACCACTAAGCTTCAGCGTGGGCCCATTTCCATATATTGTGCTGAGTGTTTAATGGGACTTTTCAGTATAGAAACTCATGCCTACAATTCTGTGACTGTACTGACTGATTTCATTGATAACGTTCTCCTTTGTGGATTTCCTGTGATTGAGATGTCTGTCCTCTAGTACTGATACTCTAATTTTCTTGTATTTTCTATCTGGTTTTTTTCCCTCTACTTTCTGGGAGTTTTCCTCAACATTATCTTCCAAACCTTTTATTACATTTAAAAATTTGCCTATGGTATTTTAATTCCTTCTTTTTTAATATTTAATTTTAAACTTATATTAAAGTTGCAAAAATTTTACCAAGTTCATATATACCTTTCCCTAATGTTAATACTCTATATAATCATAGTACAATTACTGAAACCAGCAAATTAACAATGACATATACTATTAGCCAAACTACAAACCATATTCAAATTTCACCAGTTATTAATGACCCTCTTCAGCTCTAAGATCCAAACCAGGACCCCACACTGCATTTAGTTGTTATGGCTCCTTAATCTCCTCCAATCTGTGACAGGTCCTCAATCTTACCTTTCATGACCTTGACACTTTGGATGAATACTGGCCAATTATTAGTATCATGAATATTCTCTCCATTTGAACTTGTCTGATGTTTTCTCATGATTGTATTGAGGCTACGCATTCTCAAATACTGTCATGCCGTCTCCTTCACAGTGCATCATAGGGACATATTAACATGCTGTATTGTTGGCGGTGTTAATTTTGACTGCTTAATTAAGGTGATGTCTGCCATGTTTCTCAACTGTAAATATGTTTTTCTCTTTGTAACTGAAAAAAAGGCAACAGGCAGGCAGGCAACTAAGCTAACTACCTCATTTTTAACCAAAAATAATTGCTGTGGGTTAACTAGTTTACTGTTTTTCATGTACTTCATCCAAAACAAAGGAAAAAGACTTTTTCCGTCTGAAAACTTTAGAGATAAGTAGTTCTCCAGGGCAACAGGACTCTCAGTATCCTTAGATCTGACACAGTCTGGACATCTACATGCACAGTGTTTTTGCTTATTGTCCCCTTTGTCAAATGAGACTGAAAACTTGGCAAGCAGCTAGCAATGGCCTAATGTTTGAATCCCAACTTAGACAAAAATGTAGGTGCCTCCCTGAGGAGAAAAGAGTTCCTATACAAATATGACTTCCCCGTGGCCTGTAATATTACCTCCATCTGAATAGCGCTTCTTGGCCCCCACTACTAAATGCCCATCTCAGCCTGGGCACTATATATGTGAAAGCTAAATGCCAAACTCAAGATATACTTACCTCTAGGGGATGGAAGGGAAATATGACTAGGGAAAGGGTTTTAACTTGATTTATAATACTTTATAGCTTAAAGTGGATGGCAGGTGCTCAGGTAACTATTATGTTATTCTTTATGTCTCTCTGTATGTGAAAAATATTCTTAACATCAAAAGGAAGGGGGAGGGAAGAAACACAGGTTGCTTCTCTAAATTAATTTGGCCAAAACAACAGAACCTAATTACATATAGATACAGCCCTGGGAAGAAAAAACGCTGCGCCTGACCTCAAAGCAGAAAGAGAGAGACCTGGTGTCTAGGTAGAGATGTGCCAATAACTAACCATGAGCTCCTGGATGAATCCTCGAAGGACTCCAGGGGTTAGTTTCCTCCTCTATAAATAAGGAGGTGCAACAGATGATGTCTAAGGTCCTTCCAGATCTAAGGGTGCATGGATTCCTCCTGTAGTCCACCCCCTTACTGGCAACTGGCAACAGGCAACAGAGGGGCTAAATCATGGTTTGGTAAACTCATTTGTAATCCATGAAGGTTTTAAAATTTGCATTTACCTTTACCTATAAAATATTATCTTTTTATTCTCTTGCTTACAGTTGGTTCCTATACTAGTTTTCTAGGGCTTCTATAACAGAGTACCATCAGGCTATGTGGTTTAAATGACAGACATTTATTGTCTCACAAGTCTATAGGCTGAAGTCCAAGATCAAGGTGTTGGGAGTGTTAGTTTCTTCGGCTTGTAGATGGCCATCTTTTTCGTGTGTTTTTATAGTATCTTCCTTGTGTGTGTCTGTGTACAAATTTCCTCTTCTTACAAAGATACCTGCCATCACAGAGTGGGGCCCACCTGCAAAACTTCACTTTAAATTAAGTGCCTCTATGAAGACCCTCTCTCCAAACAGAGTCACATTCTGAGAAACAAGCAGGTAGGACTTCACCTTCTCCATTTTGGTGGGGACGTAATTCAACCCATAACATAGAAAAACCCTAAATCTCTGTACTGATAGGCTTGTGGAAGGAGGTGGCAAAATTAATTACTAATTTAAACTTACAACCCACTCTAACTCTATAACTGTTTACTTCTTATTACTCTCATGCTTTTTCAGAATTAACCTAGGGACAATTTATATCTAAGGCTGGTTAAAACTGAGTAAATCAATGATTAAACTTAGCTATTTATGCTACTCAACCAAGGCTAATGCTTTCAGACATTGAAATTAAATAATGATGCTTTTCCCTTTAACAAAACCTCATTCATTTTCTAGAAATAATCTGGTTGGAAAAGTACCACACAACTGGTTTCTGAGGACAAACATCTGGTGCCAGAGAGGCACATACATGATTTCTCTGGCATAGTATTTCAACAGGCTCTGCTCATGGAGAGACATGGCCGTTTCGGAGTTAGTCGGCAGCAATGCATAAGGTATAGTATGATGTGCAGTCGGCCAGTCTGTCCCACTTCCAGCACGCTACTCACTCGATTTAGCCCAGTGAGTGACAAATTGAACTGTGCTGGCTTGGCCTGCGCAAGTCCCAATGACTGCTAACCCACACAGAGCTGCCTTTCTTGAGCGTGAAAGTCATAGAAAAGACAGCCAGGTCTCGTTAGGGCAAAACCATCAAAGGACACTGGGAATCATGGAAACTGGCCATTTCGGAACAGTCAATATGCCAAAACCTAAAATGCCCTGCGAGGGCAGCTGACAGATACTGTTCCTTAAGCCAGAAACACATCTATTTTTAACTTGGGGAAACCTGTGGTATTGACCAAATCACACCTTTCACCAAAGGCAAGTGAGCACATCATCAAGGCATGTCCCCAAAGCACGGGTATTTATAAGGTACAACTCCATTTGAAAAAAAAATAAAGGAGCCAGAAGAAACAGAGAACATCAAATATTAACGTCGGATCCTAGCCTGAAGAAACGGCACTGACTTGCATAGCGTAGTCACCAGCAGACAGACACAAGTCCAACCTACCCAACATTTTCCGTGTTGACTCTAAAGGCACCTACAATGCTCCTGAAAGATGATGGTCCAAGTTCTTAAAACAGATTTTGATGGTTCGGACAGAGGACCACAATTACCTATCCCTTCAAGTGAAACTAAATAGCCACTGCTCCTCAAGGAATAGTCTTCAAAATCTACCCAAATGCTGTTTCTAATGTAATTAACACTCAGGAATTCAGCAGAGTCTGGTGCTGTTTACCTTGCTGAAGAACAGCTGCTGGGGGCAGGGTCCAGTTGAAATGTGGAGACCTCCTGGGAAACAGGTTGTTGACTCCTGGGAATTATCCTACCAACACCTCAACTTCTTATTATTAAGTGGAAGAAGTGCTAATTATATCAGTTATTAAAAATGAAGCAATCGTGCTCTAAATCAGTGACAACTAAAATTCTTCTTAAAGAATAAGTCAGGATAAGCCTCAATATTTTTTTTCAAGTTGACCGCATTTTGCAGAATTTCCCAATACTATAATATTTACTTACATTTTTACCAAAGTAGCATAAATATATGCACATATAAGGCGTTAACATTGTTTGTCATCATATGTGAAAATTTAAAAAAACAAATTTTTTAAAATTTCAATATGAAAACATGAAAAAACAAGGCAGATTTTACAAACGGCCCATAGCAGCATCTAACACACTCCTTTACCAGAAAACCTTAAGTCCTTCACACTTTCCACAATATGCTTTATGTACCAGCTACTTTCACTTCAATTTCACAGTAACTTTACTTTGTAGCCTCATGTGCTGCAATAAAACATCCAAGTCAGTGTGCAAAGCTAGCTTAAAGCACCAGAACTCCAAACAAGAAAGTCTAAATTCATTGTATTTGCCAAAGGCATTTTGAAAAATGTTTTAAAGGACGAGCAAAACACATTTATGATTTTTAAAAACTTTTTTTGAAAACTAAACATGCATACAAATTTCTTTTTCATTTAGAGTTTCTTTAGAGAAATTTAAGTGTTGATTCATAGAATATTAACAACTGGGGTGACACTAGGTTAGACAAACACAATTCTTTAAAATAACCACCAAGTAAAAATCAGATTAAATATGAAAATGCTACTTCTCTAAAATTATCAATTACAGTAACTCCTCCATCCAACTCTCTGTAGCTTCCTTTTCTCCCTCTCAGCATCTCTAAGAACTCCTTGACCCCACTGTACCTGCAAGCCACTGCCCTATAATGTTTCCATCTGTCACTATTTCCTGTACTCAAATTTCTTCTTCGCCAGCTGAGATCCAGGGTCCATCATAGTAATCACTTCCTGGTACCTACCTTCACCTCCCTAGCCCCTCTTCTCATTTCATCCTATTCACCAATCAAAACACTAACCCTAGCTAAACCCAATCCTTACCTCTTCCACAACAGTACCAATGTTTTTGAACTTGGCTAGAGAAGTACACTCAACTACACTAATTGGTCACATTTTCAATTCATGATCATGAACCTCAACAGCAGAGCCCCTAGTGTGGTCAGACAATGTTGAAATTGGATATATATAACCATATTATCCATTCTTCCACTGTCCTAGACAGCTGTTCCATACCTTGCCCCTCTTCCCCTGAACCTCCAACACGGGCTCCCACACCCTCACTCTCAGCTAATGGAACAGAGGGAATGGGAAGAGAACGTCCAAGACCTTCCCACTGCATCTACTTACCTACCTGTAGCTGGGCCCACATACAGTATTCTCTCTTTCCTCCTATTACTAAGGACGACTACTTCCACAAGGCCAACCCTTCCACTCTGTGCACCAGATCCCATCCACTCTTATCCACTCACATGGAAGGCTCCAGCAATTCTCCCCGCTTCTCCTACATCATTGACTCCCCATTCTACTTAAGCATCCATTGGTATATATGGGAGCATATAAACATGCTATATTTCCCATTAAAAAAACCTCTTGAACCTTGTTTCTCTTTACAGCTTCTGTCCCATTCCTCTGCTCCACATGACAGTGAAACTCAAAAAGTTATCTCTAGTTGCTGTCTCCAATTCAACTCTTTCTATTATCCTTTAAATCTATTCTAATCAGTCTGTCACCACCACCATTCCACTAACTTCTCTGGCCCATGTCACTGATGATCACACCCTTAAACCCAACAGCCAATTCTCAGTTCTCCTCATCCTTGACCTCTCAGCAGCATCGAAGACAGTGGATTATTCCTCCTTTCTTGAAATACTGTCTTTTCTTGGCTCCAGAACCTCACCATCACTACTTCACTGGAGGCTCTCTCAGTCTCTGCTGAGTCCTCCTCACATCCCAAGCCTCTAAAGATAGAAGTGCTCCCAAGATCAGTCCTTGAACCTCTTCTTTTTGTAGTTTATACTCACTTTCTGGTGAGTATACTTCATCCAGTCTCATAGCTTTAAATACCAACGATATGCTGATGTTTCCCATATGTATATTGCCAACCCAGATCTCTCTCCTGAACTCCAGCCTCGCATATTCTTCTGTCTCTTCTACATGTCCACTTGGACGTTTAGTAGAAGTCCAAACTTATAAGTCCTAAACTGAACTTCTGGTCTTCCTTTCCACATCTGCTCCTTCCACATCTTCCCCAGGAAACCAATAGCAACTCTGTCCTTCCAATGGCTCAGACAAGAAACTTCTCAGACGGAAGAGTCATCCTTGACTCTTCTTTCTCTCACCACCCACATCCAATTCATTATCCAATCCTATTGGTTCTACTTTTAAAAAAATATGAAATCTATCAAAACCTATATAAAACCCGACCACTTCTCACTACTCCATCATGAAAATCAAGTCTCCTAACTTGTCTTTCAGCTCCTTCACTGTTATTCTCCACAAAGATGCCAGAGGGACCCCTGTAAGTTAGATTATATCACTCCCCTGCCAGAATCCTCCAATGACTTTCCATTGGTCTGAGGTAAAAGTCAAGGTCTTGCATAAGGGTACCAGGTTTTCTCATCTCCCACTGCTCTTTCTCCAACTTACTCCAGTCCCACCGCACAGTCCTGCTGTTCCTTGAACAAGCCAGGCACACCTCCACTCAGAGCCCTCCCTTGGGCTCTGTCCTCAGCTTGATTCACTCTTTACTATAATAGCCACAGGCCGCTACCTTTCTGCACTCAAATATTATCTTCTAAGTGCTTGTTCCCTGCTTTTTCTCAATGGAGGTCATTGCGTATTTCTCCAATACAATACTAATTGTACTAGTATGGATAGTACTAATAACCTGCATGAGCTTGATTTTTAGTTTATTATCTGTCTTAATCACTAAAATGTAAGTGCAGGAAAGCAGGGATTTCTGAACACAGTACATCCTCAGAGCCCAGAAGAGCTCCTGGTACACTGTAAGCAATAAATATTGTTGAATGAATGAAGGAAAGAATGAATGTATATGATTCAAACTACATATTGTTTTAAATTTTAATGTAAGTTACTATATCAATCTTTTTTGTCTATTAGGTATGCATTTAACATCTTGTTTTAAAAACCCTTTTTGTCTCAGATATATATAGCTTTATGCCATTTCTTTGAAAAGCAACAAAAAGTACAAGTCATGAAGGAAGGAATTAATAAGTTTCCTTATTTCTTCCTGACTAAAGACAATATAAATAAAACTAAAAGGCAAAGGGCAGATGGAGACAAGATCCAAAATATGTAAAGATCTCTCAAAATAGGAAAGAAAGAAGACAGAAACAAAACATAATTAAGTAATCGGCAACATTGGATGAGGCAGTTCACAGAAGAGAAAGTTCAATAGGTCACTGATCCTGAGAAAAGATGCCAGCCACACTGCTGTCCAGAAAATGGAAGTTAAAACAACTCTGAAATATCATTTTATACAAATAAAATGGACAAAAAAAATTTGAGCTATCTGTCAACAGTGAGTGGTGGTTACGAATAGTGATATATTATAACTTGTACTTTTCTAGTGGGTGTGTAAACTGGTATACAAAATAAATTACATCTGTTTGCTTTTATTACCAAAAAAATGTAATTTTAAGATTCCTGATAGATATTTCTGATAAATGTATATATATAAATGTACATGGAACTATGGAATTCATGTGAATGAAATCACGTATGTCATTCTACAAAGTCCTTCTGTGATTTCCTGTGCCTACATTTCCAAGCGAACGACTGCAGTAGCAATGGACTAGTCTCAAACATCATCATGATTTACCAGGGAAGAAGGTGAACACGCTTGAGACGCAGGATTCAAAAGAAGTAGTTACTGGAAGAAAAGAAACGTAAACCAACCCAGCTGTCATTGTATTTTGAACAGTTTTCTTTCAAATACAACTTTAAAATCCCTCAGATACTTAATAAAACATCAAATAATTTTCCAACATGGGACTCAATAACTGTTCTTTGAATTAAATTAAAATTCAAGCAAACTTCTCCATGCTATCATGTCGACTTCCGGTGACCATCTGAATAGGGAGCCAAAATCAGTCCTCCAAATACTTTAAAGTTTCCTTATCATTTGGTTTAAACCAAATGATCAAGACTCCCAGTGTCCCAGTTTGAAGCCCGGGAACTGCCAGCCACAGTGCACACCTCAGAAGGAAAGACCTTTGTGCTTCTGCCAAAATAAAAAGCATCAGTATTTTCTTCCAACCAACTGCTATCTCAAATGGCCTAGGGCCAGAGGGCCTCTAATTACCCAATCTCTTAAACCATAAACAAGTTCTTCAGGACTCTGATATTGTCACTTTTGTAGAACAAGAGTATCAAAAACGTTCAGAAGATAAGGCATCAATCATTTTGGCATGGAACCTGGCACCAGAATTCCTATTCAGGGCTTCCAGGGGAAGGACTCACCTACCTTGTGGAGAAAGACTATAACATTTAAAGGAAGGGAAGTTAGCCTGGAGGCAGGAGACAGGAGGCCAGGCTCTATGTGCCTAGGGAACTCTATAGGGCCACTCAGAATACAATGCAATCTCTTTATTTGTAAAATGGGAATGATTAGCCTTGGCAGAGTAGTTCAGTCGGTTACAGTATTGTCTCAATACGCAAGGTTGCAGGTTCGATCTCAGGTCAGGGCACATACAAGAATCAATCAATCAATGCATAAATAAGTGGAACAACAAATCAATCTCTCTCTCTCTCTCTGTCTAAAATCAATAAATTAAAAAATAGGCATAATTATGTTCACTTTATAATAAAGACCTCAGAAACTCCATTTGAAAAGAATAAGGCAAGAATGCAAATTAACATAGTGTCATGAACCTGCACAGCAATTTCTGAACACAGTCACTCTCTGTGTTCCAAATACATTCCCAGGCATGACTAACGTAAGGAAGTGACATTTCTAAATGAGAGGCTAGCATGATTTTCCAGTGCCTAGCATACAACAGGCACTGTACCAGATCTGATTTAATCCTCAAAACAACATGCAAGATAGTACAATTAGCCCTCTTTGATAGAGGAAAACAAAACAAACAACAAACAAATAAACAAAACTGAGGAGAATTAAGTAAACTGTCCACAGTAAAACAAATTCAGAGACTTTGACAAAAGTCTGAGTCCAGCTCTGGCTACTTCATCTACACCAGCACTATCCAACACTGCATAACACAAGTCACAGATACAATTTTTAATTTTCTAGTAGTTACATTAAAAAAGTAAAAAGAGCCCTTGCAGGGTGACTCAGTTGGTTGGAGTGTTGTCCGGTACACTAAAAGGTTTGCAGGTTCGATTCCCAGTCGGGGCATATACTTAAATTGTTGGTTCAAACCTCACTTGGGGCAAGTGGGAGGCAGTCAATCAATGTTTCTCACATTGGTGTTTCTCTCTCTCTCTCTGTCCTTTCTCCCCTCCCTCCCTCCCTTCCTCCCTAAAATCAATAAAAAAATATCCTTGGGTAAGGATTTTTTTCAAAGTAAAAAGAAACCAGTGAATATTTTAATCATGTACTTTATATAACCAATATATCAAAATATTATCAATTCATTGTATAATCAATACAAAAATTATTGAAAATGTATACTTTTTATTTCCAATTTGGAGTGGCCACCTTTAGTGCTCAACTGCTGCTATAGCTACTGGCCCCGGCGCTGAGCTGGTGCAGGTGTCTGCCTGATGACCCCCATGTGCAGAGAGACTGTTCCTCAGGCTGCAGTTCTAATGGGAGCTCCCCACCTCGGTGCTGGAGGTGTGGAGAGGCACCATCCTGGAGGCACCGTGTTTCCTTCTTCCCTGGGTCAGATGCATCTCACCTGGAGAGCTCCCTCTTCAGTAATGCCTTCCTTGACCCTGAACTCACTCTCCTCCCCCCACACCTCCACTCACCTTCTTCCCCAGTATCCTTTTATTTTTCTTCATGGCCTGTATCATTAAATTATCTGTTCATTTATTTGTTCAGGGTTCATTGCCAATCTTACTCCCTGAAATTTAAGAACCGTGACAACAGAGCCTTTTCTGTCTCTTTCAGCACTGTTTCAAACCTTAGAACAGTGCCTAAGATGGGGAGAGGGTATTCAAAGACTATCTGTTGTATTAATGAACTGCTATATCTAAGGGGCAAAAACTATCTTCTCCACCACCTGGGAAACACATTTGCCATAGAAACAATGTTATATGGAAGTTAGTTTCCCAGACTGGACCCCCCCAAAGTCTACTTAATCCATAATGTAACTGAAAACTAGGAGCAGCTAACAGCACATGACAATGTCAGCAAGTGGTTTAGTAGAAAGCAAGGGCTTCTTGAAGGCCCAGTGCATTGTAATCACCCTCATTGCCCCAGTGCCTAGTACCACCCAGGGCCATGGCAGGCCTTCAATATGAATGGACGAATCCATTCTGAGGAGACACAGAAATCAATTCCAACTGCACTGGAAGTTAAATGATCATTTGTGGGCTACCCTGGGAATCCAACCAACAATTACAACACTGTGTAAAACTGTTACAACTTTTCCTGGTTCTTTAATTTAGGTCAGGTCTCTGTGCTATACCTGTCTGTATTAGAAAATAACTGCTCTGGGGTCATACAACAGAAATTCAACCCAAACTACCTTAATCCAAGGAAGGAAGGAAGGGAGGGAGGGAGGGAGGGAGAGAGGAATTTATTGCAAAGGTTCTGGGTACAGTACACTGGTTGGATCTCATGAAGTTCTCTAACCAGAAGCCCAAACACTGCCAGAACTGTCTCTCCATCTCTGGTACCCAAGCTCTGAGTACCCAGTTCATTTCCACCATTCTCTTTCTGGGGCTTCCTCCCCTGCTCCAGGTCTATGGCGGTGACCCTAACAGCTCCCACGCTTTCATACCACTTTTTAGACACTGAGAAATTCCTTGGCCTTCCTGCCTCTGCTCCACTTCAGAAATTCTTAAAATCTGGACAAGCACCCACCTTTGAACCAATCACCTGTGATCCCAGCACTGGTTCAAGTTATACTAACAATAACCATGTGGATGGCTGGGTATAAGGGGTGATTCCTAGGAAAGGGGTACCAGGCAGAGGACTCCACTGTGGTCCACCACAGCTCCCCTAAACCATGTCTTTCCAGTTTCATTATATTCCTCACCTGTGACTGTAACTACCTGTTTGAAGTTTACCTTTCAGATTAAGCCATAAGGTCAAGGAAGGAAGAATATGTTTCTTTTGGTCTCTATTCTGTCCTCACACAGGGAGTAGTTTCTGGCTCATAGATGCCCTTCAAGATACTTCTGTTAAACAAGTGAAACTATTTTAAAATGAAAAATTTTAAGGTGAAGATACATAGTAAATGTAAAACTCATCAAGAACTTTTTAATACATTAATGATAGACTGAAACTCTATCAGCCCATGAAGTAAATCCTCCTTAAGAGCTGGGCACCTGGAGAATTCAACTGGGGATCCAGTATTGCAGACCATAAAATCCTAAAATACCCTCACCAAACGACTCTGTCCAATGACCCCTGTACACACAATAGCAAGGTCCCCTCCGGGAAGTGATGCCCATAGGCGGCAACTTAACAGCAGACATTCTATCAAGAAAAGTGATAGGGCTCAGAAAAAAAAATCTGCAAAGTGAACCCTCGGGTAACAAAAGCAGCAGCAGAGCAGGGAGGGAGAGGGAAGCATCGTGTTTACAGCTTCACAAAAGGAAGGATAAGAAGCCCTGTGACAGGAGCAACACAAGCTCCTTTCACGCAGAACGTGACCCAATTTAGTTGGCACAGGAAATCCCACTTCGGGTTAAGGTAGGAACTCTTCGAGGTATGTAAATCTGTACTCCGCAACTTTTATAGGGCATTCTAAGGAGTGCACTTTCCTGGTGCATTACATATTAATTCATTTACTCAAATTTAAAGGAAAATATCTCTGGATTGTAAAGAAATTGAGGCAGAATACTGTGAAAAAACTAAAAGAATTGCTGGAATCTGGTCTCTGAGGTGTACTCACATATGTAAATTGAAATGAGAAACAAAGTAATAAGTCATGTTAGCATAGCCCTTATAGAAAGCACTCCCACAGGCAGTATATGGTTTGTTCACTTATTATTATGCCCCTTTGGAAGATGAGAAAGGCTAAGAGGGCATAAGGAACTTGGCATGCATCCGTTTAGCTAGAAATGGCCCAGGACTTTGAAACTAAATTCATTGTTCTTTCTACTGTCTCAAATCAAAACATTATTTAGGTAAAAATGAGTATTTCTTAAATTTACAACTGTAAATTATTGTTTCATTCTCAATATATAACTAGATGTGTCAATACTGACAAAATCCCAGCTCTCTCACTACACTAGCTACATAACGTTGAGCAAGATGCTTATTCAGCTTCTTTTGAGCTTCAGTTTCTTCAACCGTTGACTAAGTATAATAATGTCAACGGCATGGGGCATCATAAGAGTTAAATTAGGGGAGGCTTTGGATTCAATGAGAAACAGGCAAGATTCCTCTGTCCTGGAGGCATGCACAGTCCATGAGGGAGACAGACAACAAACAAACAAAAGTGGCGACAGAGAGGGAAGCACAACGTGTGACAGCAAACCTGCGCTGGGTTTGAAGCACACGGAGAGCGATCCAGGAGCACACAAACAGCCCAGGGAAAGGCACGGCAGCATGGAAGAGCAGGGGCCGCTCCAGGAACTCAAGAACATGGTATTACTACAAGGTAGAGTGGACGAAGGGGGTCAAGAAACGGGTCTGGAGAGGTGGAGGGCCAGATCAGAGAGAGGCATGTAGGCACTGAGGAATTTGGGTTTTGTTCGGTTAGCGACAGGTTGCCACTGAAGAATTTGAAAGTGTATGACACGTCACAGGTTTGAATTTTGGCTATGGCTACAGGGCAAAGGATGGATTTATGGACAGAAGTGGAGAAAAAGATAGCAGAGAGGGCCTGAATAAATGATGTGAGAGCTAAGTGTACATCTGAAACTAATACAGAATAATGCTGAATGGAAACTGTAGTTGAAAAAATAAACTTTAAAAAATGACATGGTAGCCGAGGAGGAATACAGAAGGGAAGGTGTTATGCAGAAAAATCAACAGAACTTGGTAAGTGATTGGGTGGAGAGGGAGCAGACAACAGAGAAACTTCAAGGTGTAGGAAGATGCTCATGCTTCTGGCTTGGGTGACTTATGTAACTGAGCTGGGAAAAGAGGAACTTCAAGTTTGTGGGGGGAAGTATTGAGGTCAGTTTTGCATATACTGATTTTTGTGTGTCTCTGGGGCATCCATCTAGTCACCCAGCAGGCACTGGGGTAAAGGAGTGTGAAGTTAGGGAGGAAGGTCAGGTTTGAGATGTCCATTTAGCAACCACAAACATAGAGGTGACAGTTAACACCTCAAGAATGAATGGACCCCGCTGAAGAGAGCACGAAGGAGAAGAGGGTGTTGGAAACACAGTGGGCAGAGGGTGAGCCCAGAGAGGAGACGATACAAGGGGGCTGTGAGAAGTATTGGAAGGATCCAAGAAACCCGGTAATCAAGCATTTCGGTGTATCAATGACCACCAGTGTCTCTGCAACAAAGACGTTCAATTAGGAAAGGAGGGAAAAAGTGTCCCTTCCATTTATCAAGGCCAAAATCAGGAGTGAGCCTCCCGAAAGAAAAAAAGAGGCAGAGAGAGCATTTTTGTGGAGTGGAGAAGGCTACTGCCACGTTTTTGTGGCAGGGAAGTGAAGAGAAGGTGGGAAAGTGGAGTGTAGGCTTCTTTTGCAAATGTGCCTGCTGAGGATAGAAGGCAAGTGTGCAAAGTGGCTCCGGAATCAAAGCCCAAAGTCTAAAACGAGATCCCAGGACATTCAGGGGGCAGGGCCCATTTGCCAACTATACCGGCCAGCAGGAAAGTGGAACATGTAGAAAGAAACCCCCTGGGCAGTGCTGGAAAAGTGATGTGGATGGACGTTCCTGACTGCCATGGAAGTCAGATAAGAGGGGCAGAGAAGGGAGAAACACGGGAGGGGCACAGGACCTCGGTGTCTAGATGGGGGGAAGAGGTGGAGGTGGGGGATGGTCCACAGCGCCCTCTTCGGGGTCTGGTCCTCCAGGTAACCAAAATGGCTGCACATTCCAATATTGGCTAAGGAGACCCTTTAAGTAGAGCTGTGGGCCATTCGTAAAGAGTGGGTAACGGGATTCAACGCTAACCGAAAGGAAAGACTGAGGTATTTCTTACCATTCACTCCCTGTCCCTCCCCTGCCATTCCCTGCTGCCTCCCAGAATTCAGAGTTCCCGAGGTGGGCCTGTTTAATGATCATTTCTTTGCTTAGGGCTCCAAGGGCAATAAAATGACTGTTTCTCTTTTTCATAAGTGAAAGGTCACATCTCCAACCATAAAGAAAGCCATTCCTCCCTGTTTGCTCCCAGCGGCAATTTGTTTGCAATAAGAACTTTGGGGCTAGGATTGGTAAAGAGCAGTGTACTTGGAGAGTTGAAGAAGAACAGGAGATAAGAGGGAAATACAATTTAAAATCCAGGAAATTATTAAAAGAAATTATATGTCATGAATTGATGTTTAAAATAAAACAAAACACAAACAAACAAAACCCTTGCCTCCAGAATCTACCCTTTAGCCTGGTGTTCCTCAGAGCACATCACAGTCCTACGTCCAAGAACTGTAGGTTCAAATGCCCCCTTTTTACTTTTTTCTCTCCTTTTTTGCTATGTAGATCAGAGGTCATCAAACAAAGGCAAGGGGGCCAAATCCAGCCCACAACTTGCATCTGTGTGGCCCAGGAGCTCAGAATGGTTTTTCTGCTTCTTAAGGGTTATAACAAACCTGCAAAACCAAAGGAGACTATTCCACAGAGAACACACGTGGCCTGGGAAGGCTGAGACGTTTACTTTCTGGTCCGGAAACTGGTTGTCACCTCCTGGTACAGATGAAGACTTTGGTGACCAGCAGGGTCCAGACTTTCTGGAGGCCACACAGCAGATTAGTGGGGGAGGGGTGGGAGGTGGCGCTCACACAAGAATCGCTGTCTTGGCTCTGGGTCCAGGGCGCTCTCACAGCCGCCACACTCAGCACTGAGGACTATCAGCCAAACACAGACTTGCGATGATTCCCACTTGAAGGTGCGGGCGGGGGGGGAGTCTTTAGGGTTTCTGAGGCAGCCACATAAACAAACTAATATTTTTAAGGACTCCTGGCTGAGTAATGTGAATTGGAAGAAAACACTTAGTGATGACGGGCTACACGCATCTCAAACTCTCCCTTTCTACTCTTTTCCTCTTAAAGTACCTCCTGAAATCTACTCTTTGTCATCTGGATGGGAATGTTTGTACAGGAGGCACATCAGGAAGTTCGGTTTGTCTCGGCCCAGCACCCACACTCACGCACAAAAGCAAACTGTACAGCTGTGTGGCAACCGACAGGCACCGCCCACGGTGAAGGTTATGCCCAAAAAAGATTTTCATGTGGTTTAGTGCTAATCCAGGTCGAAATATTTCTTTTAATACTTAAAACACTTTCACATGTAATCTATTCACCTAACCCTTTGAAGAAGTTATAAGTAATCATCAAAACTCACCTTGAAACCTCCAGGGAAAATTCAAAGGGTAATACTTCCTACATAAAACTTGCCATGCTAACTGGGCCATTTTCCGTCTCAGCTCTCCATCCTGAATGGCCATTCGTAAACAGCTCCTCTTGTGGCAGCTATTTAGTATCAATCACTAAGAAAGAGTAGTGGTAATTTTTCTGTCTTTATAAATCACAACACATCCCTGGTCATTTATTTTATCAGACATTTCTCAGTGCCCACGGCCTCCTTCTGTCCTGGAGCCGGCAAGAGCTGACCCTGGTGGAAAACAGTGTGATGAGCATCATCATAAGTAGCCTGAAAGGCAAGAAGCCAGGACCAATGCAAATTTCATATAAGAACTATTGTTAGGATGTTAAATTAAAATAGATTTTAGAAATCTAGTCTAGTTTTTCACAGAAATACTAGAACATAATAATAAATAACAGAACCGAGGTGTGATGTCTTGAGTGTTCTTTTCATGTCCTTTTAAGAAAATGTCATATAAGAATTAAAAATAAAAAAAGAAAGAGGGGGAAGAAAGGAAAGAGGGAGGGAGGAGAGGGGAGGGAATAAAAAGAAAAATCTTCAAGCAAATGTAGGTCCTGACTCTTCAGCCCAATATATTTCCATAGCTTTTAAACTTTCTCAATTACTTTTTAAAATTTATTTTTACTATTTGTGCCAGAGTTTTACTGGCCTTTTGGGGTAAAACAGAGTAGAGGTCCCAATAACATACCCCTCCTATAGTGCACCAGTCATCTTCTTGGTCTTTTAATAATACATTTATCTAAAATCTTGTTCCTCATAACTCCCTGTTAAACTGATTTATTTGTAGGTTCTTATGTATTGCTAGCAATCACATTTTTAACCAATAACCAACTTTTAAGAAAATTAATGGTTCTATTATTATTTGATATAGTTCCAATAAAAAGAAACCTGAAAGTGTTTTTCCATTCTAAATAGAGCCTATTTAGTATGTTGACAAATTCAGGTGGATTTGGGGTACTGTATAGTATGGTATGGAATGTATGAATGTATTTGTTGTGAATTTGTTCATGTGTTTATTCCTGCAACCCAACTTTACCTATTAATGGACAGTTAATTTCTCACTCTTTCCATTAAGGAGTGAGAACCGTTTTTAAAGAGCCACTTTTGGGAGCCTCTTTTCTTATATGTTTATTGATTTTAGAAAGAGAGAAGGGGGAGAGAGAGACAGAGAGACATCAATTTAAGAAAGAAACATCTGTTGGTTGCCTATAATACACAACCCAACTGGGGATTGAATCTGCAATCTAGGTATGTGCCCTGACTAGGAATCAAACCTCTGATGCATGGAACAACACTCCAACCAACTGATCCACACTGGCAAGGTCAAGAGCATCTTTTCTTTACAAAATGAATAACTGTACACTGCTATTAATATATTTTTCAGGTCATTAATGAACCTACTGCTTAGCTAATAATAAATTGAAAAAAACATTTCATCCTGGAAATATTTCAGAGTCCAAGATCATTCACTGATAATTGAATAAAACCAAAGCAATTTTCCTACTTCTGAAAATGATTTGGTCTCATTTGCCTTTGGTTGGTCTCTTGGTATGACTCCCACAGTTAATTACAATAAAGAAAAAAATGTTCTGACCTCCTTACAACTGCCTCTAGCATCTCACTCTTTAGTTCTAAGTGTAGCATGCAGGGGAATACTCACTGTGTGTATGTCCCTTGTGCCTCAATTTTGAGTGTTTCTTATTTCTGTAACTTTTCTTTCTGTGTCTCTCGATCTCTGTGTCTTTCTCTGACTTGCTCATTCCTCTTGTTTCTATTTCACACTCTTTCTTCATTTCCTCAAATTTCCTGGTTTACTTCCTCTCCTAACAGCCCATCATGCAGGAAAGTACTATTTATTTATAATGTTTTTAATTTATTGAATATAATTGAATAGCACTGAATAAAAAGTCTTTGTTTTTACAAAATCTTAAAAGCCTACCACATAAGCCATGTGTTTTCCTACCTCTATAATTAAGATTCCTGGCTCATTTTTTCCAAATCATATTTGTTTCTTCAAAGATCACCTTCATTTGTCCAGATGCTTAAACCAGAAATGTACAATCATTTTTTATCTCTATTTCTCTCACATCCCATTTTAAATCCAGATCCTATAGGATCTATAACCAAAACACATCCCAAATCCATCCATTTCCCCCATCCGCCCTACTCTCCTTGGAAAAGACACTATAATTTCTTGCTTAGCCTTCTATAGCCACTCCCTAATTTGTATCTCTGCTTCTGCTCCTGCCATGATTAAATCCATTCTTTACACAGAGACCAGAATAAAATTTTAAAACTGAAACAGGCTCATAGCCCTCCTTTGCCTAAAGCCCTCCCATGGCTTAGCGCTGCAATTAACTGAATCCAAACTACCAAAAAACCCCAACAAGTCCTATATGATTTGATTTCTCCAACCTTTCTGATTTCAATTTTTTGTTCCCGTCAACATATCAGGCTCCTTCCTGCCTGAGGGTCTGGGCACTGCCCACCCCTGGCCTGGTGTGTCCAGGTCACTGCAGGGCTGGCTCCTTCTTGTCATCCAGGTCTCAGCTAAAATGTCACACTTGCAAAGCAGACTACGTGGACCAACAATCTAAGATATCCTCTCAAGGCACTCCATCATAGCACCCTACACTAAAGTTCTGCAGGGCAACTACCAGATATTTTTCATTAAATAGATTTTTAAAAAATTTCTTGTCTTCTCCCACCAGAAGGTAAACACTTTAAGAGCAGAGAATTGGTCAGTCTTGTCCAGTGCTGCATGCCCCATACCTAGAGGGGTTGCAGGAACTTAGTAAGCTTTAAACAAACTTTTCATAAATGAATAAACAAAAATCACAGTCTTCCCAAAGCCCTCTCTTCCTACTCTGGCCTATGATGTTATTTTTCCTTTACGACTTCATAGCATCATGTTGACTCTTACTGTCTTGCTACATCTCTTATGCTGATGCTTTAAATACATTATTTACTTTTTCACAATGTCCTCATTATCAACCAAAAACATTTAATATGTACCTCCTATCATTGAATGAAAAAAGATAGGAAACAAAAAAAATGCTTTTATCAGAAAACTAATTAGCCCTTTTACCTGAGCATTATACCTAATCAGATCTTTATATTTCTGGGTATCATTCTGTTCAGGTACCTAGATCACTAAAAATAAAAGTGTATGTGATACATTCTCTATCAGACTTCCAGCTGGGTCTTAGTGCTAAAGTGTATTTAGTAGTGCTAAATACAAAGTGTTGTTGATATTAAAGAATCTGGAAACTTCTGGCCAAAATGGAGGCATAGGTAGATACACTTTGCCTCCTCACAAAACCAAAAGAAGGACAACAACAAATTTAAAAACAAAAAACAATCAGAACTGCCAGAAAGCTAACAGTATGGAAGTCTGACAACCAAGGAGTTAAAGAAGAAACATTCATCCAGATTGGTAGGAGGGGAGGAGACTAGCATCTGAGCAGAGAGGACTCATGGCAAGGTGGCAGCTAGAGTACCCCGGGACGGGCAAGGCGGTGGCTGGCTGAGCAGGTAGTACCACATTTGTGTGCGGATAAACCAGGAAGAACAACTGGGGAGAGAGACAGACCAAGCAACCCAGGGTTCTAGATCAGGGAAACAGAGCCTCAAAACCTCTGACTGAAAGCAGGCAGAGGTTTTGAGGGGGTGAAGGCAGTGAGAGAGACTCCCAGTCTCACAGGAGAATTCACTGGAGAGAACCACAGGGTCCTAGAATGTACACAAGCCCACCCATCCAGAATTAGTGCCAGAAGGGCCCAATTTGCTTGTGGGTAGCAGAGGAAGTGACTGAAAGCTGGCAGACAGCTAAGCAAGCAGCACTGTTCCCTCTCAGACCCCTCCCCCACTTATAGCACAACAACGAAGCCATGTGGGTTGCCCCACCCTGGCGAATACATAAGGCTCTGCCCCTTAAAACATAACAGGCACGTGAAGACAAAAAAATATGGCTCAAATGAAAGAACAGATCAAAGCTTCAGAAACAATACAACTAAGAGATGAAGAGATAGCTAACCTATCAGATGCAGAGTTCAAAACACTGGTAATCAGGATGCTCACAGAAATGCTTGAGTATGGTCACAAAATAGAGGAAAAAGTGAAGGCTATGGAAAGTGAAATAAAGGGAACCAACAGTGAGGGGAAAGAAACCAGAACTCAAGTCAATGGTCTGGACCAGAAAGAAGAAATAAACATTCATCCAGAACAGAATGAAAAAACAAGAATTCAAACAAATGAGAAAAGGCTCAGGAACCTCCGGGACAACTTTAAACGTTCCAACATCCAAATCATGGGGGTACCAGAAGGAGAAGAAGAGTAAGAACAAGAAATTGAAAACTTATTTGAAAACACAATGAAGGGGAACTTCCCTAACCTGGCAAAGGAAATAGAATTCCAGGAACTCCAGGAAGCTCAGAGAGTCCCAAAGAAGTTGGACCCAAGGAAGCACACACGAAGGCACACCATAATTACATTACTTAAGATGAAAGATAAGGGGAGAATCTTAAAAGCAGTAAGAGAAAAGGAGACAGTTACCTACAAAGGAGAACCCATAAGACTATCAGCTGACTTCTCAAAAGAAACCTTGCACGCAAGAAGAGGCTGGCAAGAAGTACTCAAAGTCATCAAAGGCAAGGACCTACATCCAAGATTGCTCTACTCAGCAAAGCTGTCATTTAGAATGGAAGGGCAGATAAAGTGCTTCCCAGTTAAGATAAAGGAGTTCATCATCACCAAGCCCTTATTTAATGAAATGTTAAAGGGACTTATCTAAGAAAAAGAAGAAAATAAAAAATACAAACAGTAAAATGACAACAAACTCACAACTATCAACAACAGAACCTAAAAAAATAAAAAAAAATGAACTAAGCAAACAGCTAGAAGAGGAACAGAATCATAGAAATGGAGATCACATGGAGCATTATCAGCAGGGATGGGGAGTGGGGAATGGGGGAAAAGGTATAGGGAATAAGAAGCATAAATGGTAGGTACAAAATAGACAGGGGGAGGTTAGAATAGGGAAATGGAGAAGCCAAAGAACTTAGATGTCTGACCCATGGACGTGAACCAAGGTAGGGGAATGATGGTGGGAGGGGAGTATAGGGAGAAAGGGAATAAAGGGTAGAAAAATTGGGACAATTGTAATAGCATACACAATAAAATATATTTTTAAAAGAAGGAAAAAAAAGAATATGAACCAAAGACTGTCAAGCAAGTGTCTAATTTGGTCTAAAGTAACAAGATAATTGGGGTAAGAGAAAATGAGTGGATAGATCCAATGCAGCTTCAGAAATGATACATTTTGTAAATTTTATTAAATTTATTGAGGTGACACTGGCTAATGAGATTATATAAGTTTCAAGTGTATAATTCTACAGTGTATCACTGTGTACTGCATTGTGTACATTCTGGAATTTTTTCGTTTAATTTTTTCGTTTTTTCGTTTAGAAAGCCATCATGACCCTAAACACACCTGTTGTCTTTGATAATGAGGGTCTGGTGCCTGGGTTGCTGGTCTCTAAAGGGTAGGTGCCTCTGAAAGTCATAAATATTTTAAGTCTTGTCACTTTGACTTTGCCACTCAAACTATCTGTTGATGAGAGAGGGGCCTTTATTTTGTAACTATATCTTCTAGAAGACTGACCTTACTAATGAGCTGGCAAGCTACCACCATTTGCCACGCATGTGCACTACTCAAGTTCAAAGGAAGGCTCATAAAAGTGGGAGCCACCCTTTAGTTTATAAGCAGAGACTATGTGACAAACAAGAATTCTTTAGTCACCCATACAGTAATGTGTGTGTATGTGTGTTGAGATAGCACTGAAAAGGATTAAAAAATTATGTAGGACCCCTTGGGCAGAGGTGGTATTTGATCTTTGGACTTAAGCCAAAGCAGGCCCCAAGACGAGTGAAATCTGGTGCAATTTAATATCAGACCCAGTGTACTTGGCCACCTACAAATAATCTAAGATGATTTATACACATCAAATTTACAACTGTTTACACTATCTCAGAAAAAAAAAAGTAGTATTTTATGGGCCAGAACACATAATTGTATTTCCAGCAAATGTTACCACTTTGAATAATTTCTTCTAGTTTTTTACCACCATTTAAAAAATATTTTATTTTATTTTTAAAGTATAGTTGGTAGACAACATTGTATTAGTTATATTCATTTCCAGTGTACGATACAGTGATTTGACATTTTTAATACCTTACAGTGTGATCACCCCACTATTTCTAGCAATCATCTGTCACCAGGCAAACTTACCATGATGTTATTACCACCATTTTTAACACCATTCTGAATGGCATTTTAATATATTAAATACCCAGCTAAAGACACAAATTAAAGGCCATGAGAACGCGGTGTTTCTAAGTGGCAGTTTCCCTCGTCCCATCTCATACATGACCCCACGCCCCACTTCCAGCACTCATTTCTCATCGTTCAGATGATGAAACTCTCCTAGTGGAAAACCTACACTTGCCTTGCGTTGGTGGGGAAAAGCTAAATCTGTTATTGCACAAAGTTGAAGTTTTTATATTTTTCAAGAAGAGGAAAAAAAAAATTTTAATTATTAGGAAGACATTAGGAACGAGACTGGTTTTGACCCAGATCAAATAAACAATTGTTTGGCAAAAGAGACAGGGAAAAACATTCTTTGAAGGGGAAGAAATGTGATAATTCAAATAATTTAAAAGTAATTTTAAATCTTTTAAAAAATCTTCCTTCCGCAAATAAAATCAGAAAGGAGACATCTTTGCAGGTACACCTTCAGAGCTGGTCATAACCTTCACTGTATCACAGTGAACAGAGAAGCCTATTCAGCGTCTAAAGTTGTTTTGGGAAAACCTCCAAAGCCTGGTGTCTGGGCCGGCGGGGTGCCTTTCAGTGGCTTCCCCTGCCCTGGCAGGACATGCTGGACTCCACATAAAAGGGGCCTTCCACCACCAGCCAAGTGTCTGCCGCCGACTCGGTTTCCTGTGCAGCCCGATTTCACCTGCCGTGTTTCTTGCTCCTCCATCCTCTGGACCTGCAATGTCCTGTGAGCATTCCATCTGTGGGTTCTTCCCTTTTAACTAAAACAGTCCACCGTCTCCAGGATCCCTCCTAGCCACCCTGTGGTCTCACCTTCTCGGCTGAGTGCACACCAATAATCGCACACAAGGTGAACGCTCTCTGCTCAACCAGGTTAAAAGACAGGCGCCTATTTCAGCAAAGGGTACACCCCCACCAGGCCTATCCTGGCCTCCCAGATCAGTCAATGGAAATTCAAGGGAAAAGGAAACTCGGGTCCGTTTATCAAAAAAGGAACCAAGTTGTATCCTGTTCTGTGCCCTCTACTAAAAAAAAAAAAAAAAAAAAAAAAAAAACCCTAACAATTTACTCAATTAGGTAATGCTAGTTTAATCTGGATGTTAAATTAAGTACAAATATAGGCAATAAGAAATAAATCAATTTATTGATAAAATAGTCACAAGCTTTTATTTCATTTTTAGTTATGAAAAAATATGGCAGCAATATTTTTTAAAAATTCTGAAAAAAGCCCTGGTTGGTGTGACTTAGTGGATTGAGTACCAGCCTGCAAACCAAAAGGTTGCTAGTTCGATTTCCCAGTCAGGCACATGCCTGGATTGTGGGCCAGGTCCCCAGTAGGGGGCACACAAGAGGCAACCACACATTGATGTTCTCTCCCTCTCTTTCTCCCTCCTTTCCCCTCTCACTAAAAATAAATAAATAAAAGCTTTTTAAAATTTCTGGGAAAAAAAAAACAACAACTCTACCTATAATTCTACAACCGTAAAACACCAACGATTCAACTATTCATTTGGGGGTATTTCTTTTCAGTTTTTTGCCATATACATATTCATTTTTATATCAGATATTCCACAGATTGGTTCCTTTGCATATTTCTTTCCCACTTTTCATCTGGTAAATTCCTACTCTCCTTTCAAAATCCAGCTTGCATACAAAGCCTTCCCAAAATACCTCCAGGCAGAGCAGCTGTTGAGCTTGTCAGGCCTTACAGCGTCCCGTTCCTATCTCTGTTGTAGCGCTAACCCTGCTGCAGTAGAATTCATCTGTTCCCATGACTCATCTTCAATAAAACTGTATGCTTCACACAAGAAGAGGCCTTGCTGAGACACCTTTATATCCCAGGACCTAACACCCTACCAGCAGGGTCTATGTGAAAAGAAGGAACAAAACAATTACAATTGTGGTGTGCATTTAATTTGGATTCAGCTTTGTTAACTTCATGATACACACTAAACATTGTCCAATACCCATCTCTAGCAACTGCCAAAAAGAAGAAGGAATCTGTATCCCAATCTCCAATAGGAGGTTAATGGGACACTACAAAAGGACTAGCAGGAGGCTTTTGGAATGTGGTAGGAAGTGTGAAATCCTTTGGGGAACAGGTCAAGGTTGAGTCCATTATGCACAAACATACACACGTACTCATACTTGCACACATACACGCCATGCTGCCTGAATGTGAGAGGGGCCTGCAGCACAAGTGCAGACAGCAGACCCCGCTCCACTAGCATCCTTTCGTACTCAGAGACAAAAACACGCCCACTAGGACAAATCAGATGAATTATTGGAGAAGCAGCAAGGTATCACTGAGAAAATTGATTGCAGATGCTAAAAATCTAAGTTCAAGTTTTAGCTATCCTATTAGTTATTAGGATCTGATTCATCCATTAACAACATATCCTGGCATTCTGCTGGGTGCTGGAAGCTCAGTTTTGAAAGGAAGAGTTCCTCCTCACCAGGCTGCCCGGGTGGGAGAGGAAACGGACGATAACCAGAAAACTGTTTGTTGTGCAGTACAGCTGGCACCACCATGGGGAGCCACTGAGTGCTAAGGAAGTATGTTGGAGGACCACAGAAGGCCTCTTGAAGGAAGCTGTGTACTGCAAGAAGTTAGCAGACAAAAGGGGTGGTGGCATGTGAGGAGTAGAAAGTGTCTTTCTAGTCAGAAAGAGAGCAATGTGTATAAATGTCCAGAAGCATCTACAAAATAGGAAACTTAATACCTAATCACCATACAAAGCAATTTTGAAGTTCAAATTAGATATTGATGTGGAAGGTGCTCAGTAATAAGATTATAAAATTGAAAACCAATTTTGCAATTTTCAATAATATGGAGAATCAGAAAGAAATAGACCTGAAGTGAACATAACATAAAATGGAGTAAGTTTTTCTGCATCAGTGTTATTATCAGCCCCTCTAGTAGTTCGTTAGGGCTGCCATAATGAACGACCACACACTGGCTGGCTTAAACATCAGAAACTTATTTCTCCAGAGATCTAGAGGCTGGAAGTCCTAAATCATGGTATCAGCAGGGCTGGTTTCTTCCGAGGCCTCCCTCCTTGGCTGCAGACGACCACCTTCTCCCTTCGTTTTTACATGGTCTCTCCACTACGCTCATCTTTGTCCCAATCTTGTCTTCTTACGAAGGCTCCAGTCCTACTGGGTTAGGGCCCATCGTAAAGAGCTCCCTTTATCTAAAAGACCCCAGCCCCAAATATAGTCACATGCTGGGGTACTAGGGGGTTAGATCTCACCATGTGAATTTTAGGGGGAAGCACTCCCCATGAGGAGCCTTGTTAGGTATTTTTTCCTAGTAACTTCCCTCCCCCATGACATTTAAATATCTGTTTATGTACTGTGGCCTTTTGAAGGAGTACATTCTATCAAAGATTCTGCCACGCACCCCCCAAGAATCCATTTTTGTCCCCCGTGCAGGCAGCATCACCTCTGTTGAGAAGGCATGCTCCACATTCAGAACCAAACCAGATCAACTTCCAGGTCAAGGGCATGAGATATTAAATAACTCCAAACTAAAACTTCATGTGAACCCAATGTGGCTAACAGAATAATTTTTCATTTCTTTTAATATTTTTCTGAGTTTCATATTTTTACAATGATTAGGTTGCATTCTTTTCTGTCAGGAAAATAATCAAACATGCTTTTTCAAAAAATTATTACTCACTTGTTCCTCCATCTACTACTAGCCGGTGATCTTCTTGCAGATCTTGGTAATCTGATGCCAGAGCAGTAGTGACCGAACTGAGCTAAGTGTTAGGAAACTGTTCAAGTAAAGAAGATTGCTTACTAGCTGCTCACAAGAGCTGTGTTGAGACAGCAGTCACACGGTGCACTCCTGCCCCTGCCTCACCCTCTCCAAGACCAGTGAAGAAGGCCACTGACTGGTGAGAAGTCACCCAAAGGCAGATGGGGAGATGCATGTGGGACGGGAGAAGGGCAATCCCTCATTAGCACATTGTGTCTGTGTGTGTGTGTGCGCGCCCGTGCCCGCGCAAGTCCTAAGGTTTATTTCTTTTACAGCACCAGATGGTTGGTTAATCACCTCCACTGCCCCGGCCAGCAGCAGCTGCAACCCTCAGAAGTATCTACTACAGGCTAACCTCATGTCCAACTGCTTGCTACAAAGATACATTAAATGTTAAAATCAAAACTATCAGAGACAAAGGTCGGTTCATTTTGTATACATTTTAATTTGGGGTTATAGTAAGTCATATCACAGCCAGAGGAAGATACAGAAATTCAGCAAAGTGTACTGGAGGATGGGAGGGTAACAAAAGAAAGAGGGAGGAGTAAAAAAGGAAGGAGGAGGAGGGAAGGAAGAACGGAGGAGACAGGGGAAGAGGGAGAGGGAAGCAGAAAGGGGCAGAAGGAAGAGAGGAAAGAGTAGGAGAGAGGAAAGAAAGGGACAATAGAAATGAATGATGTAAGCAATTCTGAGAGCCTCCGGTCAGTGAGCATACATGCACTGAGGGCTTGGCAAAGGCATGTGAATCAGTTTGGACCCAATTTCTATGTGCACTGAAATTCTTGTGTTCCCAGGTAAGTATTTTTCAAATAGCTGTGGCCCTAAATGAAAGTCAGCTCCTTCAGCTGGTCTTCAAACACAGAAATGACTAGGTGAAAACTGTCTATACTGAACCAATTAAAATTCATGCTTCCTCTGCAAAACCTTCCTAAGGATTTTCAGGGATAACTGCACCTGGTTTGTTTTGTGCCTTTCCAACTGGCTTTAATACTGAATCCAATAAGAGACAACTCCACTGTCCACAATTTAAAATGCCTTTTTTTTTTTTTTTTTGTTATGGGAGTATTAAAAGGAGAGGAGTAAAGCCACACTAATTAAGACAATGTGGCACTGGCATAAGGACACACATATAGGACAAATGAAATAAAATTTGACAGTCCAGAAATAAACCCTTACATTTGTGGTCAATTGATTTTCAACAAGGGTGTCAAGACAATTCCATGAGAGAAAGAGCTGTCTTTTGAATAGACGGTGCTGGGACAACTGCACAGCCATGTGCAAAGGAATGAAGCTAGAGCCCGCGCATACATAATGAACCCAAGTGGATCAACGACATAAATGTGAGAGTTCAACAATAAAGTTCTTAGAAGGAAACATAGGTGTAAGTCTTCATGACCAGGGAAAAGGCAGTGGTTTCTTACATATGACACCAAAAGCATAAATGACAAAAGAACACAAAAGAAACTGTACTATGTCACAATTTAAAACTTGTATGCTTAATGAATACCATCAAGAAAGATAGAAGACAACCCAGAGCATAAAAAAAATTTGCAAATCATATCTGTTAAGGAAATTTGTATCTATCATATATATACAGAACTCTTACAAAACATTTTTTTAAAAACAACCCTATCTAAAATTGACCAAGGATCTTATTAAACGTTTCTCCAAAGAAGATCTACAAATGGCTCCTAAGCACATTAAATATGCTCTACATCATTAGCCATCAGGGAAATGCAAATCAAACTCACACTGAGACACCACTTCACAGCCACTAAGACAGTTATAATCCAAAACACTCATAATAACATGTGTTGGCAAGGATGCGGAGAAAACAGAACCCTCATACACTGCCGGTGCGAACAAAAAATGGTGCAGCCACTTTGGAAAAAGGTCTGGCAGCTTCTCAAATTTTAAGCATACAGTTACCATATGATCCAGAAATTCCACTCCTAGGAATATAGCCAAGAGACTGAAAACATACATCCACTCAAAAACTTGTACACATATTCATTATACAAAAATATAAAATTATGTATCCATTTACTCAAAGTTTTAATGAACAGCTTTGTGGAACACAAGATAAAATATCTGATATAAGAAGAATTTATGAGAGTGAAACTATAAACAAAAGTATAATTTATGTTTCTTATACTATGTTTCTTATGTTTCTTATACTTAGTACCTCTAAGCAAGGGAGTCACCCTGATACTCCAAGGTTGCAGGTTTGATCCCCAGTCAGGACACATACAAGAATCAACCAATAAATGCATAACTAAGCAGAACAATAAATCAATCTCTCTCTCTGTCTCCCTTCTTCCTTCTCCCTCTCCATCTCCTTCTCCTTACCTCCCTCTTTAAAATCAATGAATAAAAATAAATAAGTACAACTTGTCCTAACATTAATTGTTATTATCACACATTTTAAGGTAGAGGAAAATAATTTAGATGGTCTTATGGCAAGGTAAATACAATTTTAGAGAGAAGAGCAAAGGTAAATACAAGGGGACAAATTCTTCATTCATGTCACCAAGGCTGATTTGGTATTTCTCTGCCCTTGAAGCAAGAAAGCCTCTATGTAAAAAGATTCTGGTTACCATGGGTAACCAGAATCACTGTTATCACTACCTTTCTTGCAAGAAATCAATTTTCTCTTTTCCTTGATTATCTTAAGTTTATCCTAGTGCAAAAACTTTAGGAGAATACAAGTCCTATCAAAAGAAGCAATCTATTTGATTATTAGAAATTATCCTTTTAATAAAGGACTATTAATGCTAGCTATTTTAATTCTGGTAATATTCTGAGAGGCGTCCAAGTTTAAAGCCTTATAAGGTTTTTTTACAACAAGGTAATAAATGATGACAAAATGTCACACAGGCCATGCCAGACACAAGACAAACTTTTGTTAGCACAGCATCATCAGGGCGGCAGCCAAGCAAAAAACAATGGTTCTTTTCTTCTGCCCAAGACCCCAAAGGTGTACACACACACACTGCACAGCCCCTGGGCTGCTTCTCTCACACACACACATGCACAGCCCCTGCAGCACCCAGTTCATGTCCTGGGAATCATGCTAGAGAATTTCAAAGGAGAGAGTAACATGGCTAGATAGGTCGGGAAAGAATTCACAGGGGTTGTTAGAGCTGTGAAAATGAGCACAGACCTGTGCACAGGGAGAGAGGAAGTGGAAGGGACTGCAGGCAAAGCACAAGTGGAGAAAGCGTGGAATCTAGAGGGACTGGTGCTGTTCACAGACGACAGGAGGGGGACTGGAGGCACTGAGCGGACGGACTGAGTGGAGTTGCAACCAGAAAGCCGAGGGCTTTGGGTGGCAAACTAAGAACTTTTCACTGTGTTCCCTTTCTCTCTGCATAGCTTAAGGGAATTACTTTTGGTTCCTGAATATTTGGATCTCAATTTCCTCATTTGTAAAATGAAAGCTTAGGACTAGAAAATAGCTATTAACTAATAATAATTACATTAAGTTGCTCGCCTATTATATGGAGAGCTGTAAGCTGAGCCTGTACACACACTATCACGTTAATTAAGCCCCTTCCAGTCTCAACCTGCTATGACTATTTGAAAGACTATATCTCTAATTGATTCTAATTCCTCCTTTGATCTGGTATATTCCCTCTTTTGGAGTGAGAAAAGGACTGAAGACATAGCTTCTCTGCTGCTGCAGTAATATTCTGGCAGCTTTCCGCACATTCTTGAACAGGATAAAAGGTCCTCCCTATCCTTTGTCCTCCCCTGAGATAAAATGTCCCCTGGTGGAAGACATCTGAACTTAGCATAGAACAAATGCTAAGTGAACACCTTAGAAGTAGGAGGTCTCTAATTCAATATATCATTTTTCCCTTGATACTCAGAAAGGGAGAAAGATTCAGGGTCCCTTCCCCTCCCCCAGGCCCACCCAGACTTCTGCCCAAATGAGCCAACCAGCTGCTCTTCCTAAATCCTCCTCACCTGCCCAACCTCTGAACCTAAGAGAGCCCTGGGACTTGGTCCTTGGACCTGATCTCTTCTCAGGATACTTTCTCCCTGGGATCTCATCCACTCTCCTTTTAAACATTACCTCCATACTGAAGGCTCACAGTTTTAAATCTCCAAGCCAGATATTTCCCCCGAAATCCAAATTCATTGGTCACTTCATCTCCACACTGATGTCTGATAGGCATTAGTATGAGTTTCCTAGAGCTACCACAGCAACTGCGCAAAAACTTGCTGCTTTAAAACAACAGAACTTTATTCTCTCACAGTTCTGGAGTCAGACGTCTGAACTCACGGTGTCAGCAGGGTCATGACTTCCTCCCAAAGCTCTGGAGGAGGACCCTACGCTGCCGTTCCAGCTACGGTGGCTCCCTGCATTCCTTGGATTGTGGCAGCATCACTCTGATCCCTGCCTCCACCTCCATATGGTCTTCTCCCTTGTGCAGTGTCCTCTCCCTGCAAAATAATCCAGGATCTGACACTCCTCCATCACTACCGCTCCAGTCCAAACTATGACTAACCTTCCCGATGGTCTCCCTGCTGTATCCTTCTTCTCCTAAAGTCATGCCACTCTGAATGCATAAGCCCCTCCAGTGTTTTCCTATCTCAGCTGGAATAAAAGCCAAAGGCCTTCCAATGGTTCCCAAGGCCATGCACAGTCTGCTCCAGCTTTCCTCATACCCTTCTCCTGCTACTCTCTCCCTTCCTTCAGCCAGGGCTGCAGGGACTCCTCACTTCCTTCCCTCAGACATGCCAGGCAGGCTCTGCCTCAGGCCCATGGCACTTGTTGTTCCCTCTGTCTGAAATGCTTTTCCTCCAGATAACCGCATGGCTCCTTGCTCCCTCCCCTCCTTCAAGTGGCAGCCTCTCAGAGGGGCTGTCCCTGACCACCCTTTCTAAAAGTGCCACCACCACCATCTCCCCATCCTCCTTCCTGGCTTTTTTTCCTCCAAACTTAAACCATGAACTGAAATACGATATGTTTAACTTATTCATCTGTTTATTGCCTGCCCTGTTCACATGCACACTAGAATGTGAGCTCTACAAGGGCAGGGCGTCTAGTGTTTTGCTCACTTTTGTTGCTCTACGACCTAAAACAATCTCTAGCACGTAGCAGCCACTCAACAATTATTTGTGAATGTATGAAAGAATCCAGTTCAACTATCTGATCTGAACCATGAGGGGGAGAGAACTAAATTTGCCACACAGTGAGTTGCAGAACCAGGACCTATTTTTCTGTTAAGCAATTTATGCTAATTAAATACATTAATCCATGTTAATAACAGGCTACATCTCCCAGGCAAAGAACTTCATTTTTAAGAGGACCCCTTTAGAGTCAGGTATGCAGATCCAAAGAAGTAAAGCAAACGATGGAAATTTGAGATACGACAAGGCACATTTTCGGAGAAGCCAGACTCTTCAGCAAACCAAGTCGCACCAGTAGCTACTGCAGGCTTGAACGAGGAGGGCAGGGGTCGGCTCCCGATCCATTAGACACACCCCTTTCCTTCCCCATGGATGAAGACCCAATCTTTCCTGAAAAGCCAACCATCTTATCTAATCTTGCAACTCAGGCCATCCTTATTCTATTGTATTTTGCAACTTTCCACCTGAACCACTTTGGTTAATTTGAACTTCCTTATTACATTTCTTTTCACTGTGTCTGGCTCTAATTTTTACTGTTTCTTTTTTTGTCTTAACCCATTTACCTTTCTCTATTTTCTCTATTTATCACCATCTCCTTTCCTCCTCTATGCTGCTTTCCAGTCACCTGTAACATCCAGGCACTCCTAGTCCTCATGGGCTCATTTATTTTTATGCACTAACTCAATGAGCTACTTATTTATTTTCTTCAGTGCACACACAGCACCGTAACAGGCCTTCCCCATAGTGTGTGAGCGTGAGTGTGTGTGTTTTCCATCTATAAGTGTAGTACCAGAGCAAAACAATCCTGTTTACCAAGAGAGTAACCATCGCTGTTAGCCACCTGCCTCTGAGCCACACCATTGGGAATGATGACAGCAATGAAAATTTTAGACACACTACTGATCCCCAAATGAGGTGGAAAACTCCTCATGCAAAACCTTGGAGCTTTGATATGTATTTAACAATGTTCCTAAGATAACTTAAAGATGGAGGTAAAAACACAATCGTCTAATTTCCAGCATCTGGATAGGGTATTCAAAATGAACCGACTGCAGTGGCTGCCTTCTGGTATTTGTGGAGAATTGCAGTCCCTGGTCTGCATCTTATGGCGCCTTCAAAACTATGAGCCCAGCACAGACCAGCACACGCTCAGAGCAAAGAAGAACTGGCCTGCGCTTCAGCTCCCTGGAAATTGTAGGTATTACAGAGAAGCTGGGGCTCACTAATGGCACAGGAGGGAAAAGGCAGAGATATTTTTGCCAGTGGCCTCATCCCATAAGCAAGTAACCACAGAAGGAAGACTGTGAATCACAGAAAATGATGGTTCCCTGTCACCTGTGTGATCGTAAAGACTCACATCAAAAGGTTCCAGAGGCACTTCATCACCTTCTTCCGGAACTGAGAGCTCCTGACAGCCTACTTACTGCATTTGGCTGTCTCCCTCTCCCCCAGCCCAAGACCCACAGCTCGGCGTCCTGAACCGCAATGCCAAAACCTCGGATGACTCCAGTTGTCTTTGAGGGTGAAGAATCATTTCATATGTCTGTGACTAGCCCACGATCAGACATAGATTACAAAATGGGCGCTTTTGGGGGACTGTGGTTGATATTTTTGGTGAATTGGTAAAAGGCAGTTTTAGTTCAAGATGGGAATAGGAAGCCAGAATTCTCAAGACAAGGAATTAGTGGAAAATTTAAAAGTTAAGGTTGAGACGTGAGGCTATACTTATGAAAATCTTTGAGTGAGTGGAAGAAAAAAGATAGAATGGCATCTCAAAGATGAGTAAGCCCTGGTAGGGTTTTTTTTTTTATGTTTGTTTTTAAGTAACAGTCCCCCCGCCAAAGGTATTTATAGCAGGAAGGAAAAGAACTATTGGGAGGAAGGAGATCATCTAAGACCAAAGTTTCTGAGGAGGAGGGAAACAAGGTTAAGAGAACAAATAGAAAGTTTGGTTTTGGAAAAAAAGAAGCTTTATTCCTGAAACACTATAGAAGGTGAACTTGGATAATGATTTCGTGAAAGAATGTATAGGCAAGTACCTAGTAATGTATACTGATCCATTCTAATATAAGTTATTATTATGCAGCACCTACCAAATATCAATGAGCAGGCACTGAAAAAAATATCTGTTAAGCCCTGGCCAGGTAGCTCAGTTGGTTGAGTGTGATCCCAATACACCAAGGTCACAGGTTTGATCCCCATCAGGACACACACAAGAATCAAACAATGAATACACAAATAAGTGGAACAACAAATCAATCTCTCTCTCTCTCTCTCCCCCCACCCCACGTCCCTCCCCTCCAGTTTCTCTGTAAAATCAATGTTAAAAAAATATGTATGTTAAAATAACTGAGTTGTAGAGAAAACCTAAGACAGTGAAGTAATTATAGGAACTGAAATACTTGAGGAGAAAAGGGAGAGAAGCAAGTTCGTGCTGACTTTGCTAAGAAAAGCAAGAGACTAAGTCATTCAGAAATGAAGTAGGATTTGAAGTGTGTGGAAAAGCTTCGAAATAACTGCTTTTAAAATTTTGCTAAGGAGTGAAGGACAATAAAATAATAAGTCATTGTAATTTTAATTAGTATTTTATTGGAAACCTTTTAGTCCTAACAAACAATGACGACTCGGTCAAGGACAGGCAATACAAATGTGTAGCAGGGCCAGTGAAGAGAGCTGGAAGCGGAGGGAAGTGCACAGTGTGCAGCAGCTGGGGCCCTGGGTGGGTGTTTAAGGGTGCTAGAAAGGCACTGACGATTCCTGGAACGATGAATTGTGGAGTCTAGGCTGGGCGTGAGGGTAGATAAAACTGGAAGACTGATATGCTAGGAAAATGGGAAGGAGGAGAAAAGAGGGGTAAGTCAGAATCAAGGCAGAAAAGACAGATTATGACTCTGAGCAAATGGTGGAATTGAAAGGCAAGAAGACTGTGGTCCAAGAGTAGAGCTGCGGTGCGTAGGGTTTGGAGCGAGAAGTCCACAGCATCCGGGTAGGTAGAGATGAGGCCTATGAGCTCATACTGGTTGTCTCCACCCTTTAAACAGCACAGAGATAATCAGAGATGTTGGGTGAAATAAAATCTGCCAAGGCCAGGGTCTGGAAGTTTCACTCTACTGAAAAGGGAAAGTCCTTATTTATTTCTTCTCTTGTTGCAAGGATGGTGGTGGTATGGAATTAACTATTCTTAGCTCTGGAACAAAAGCGAACACATTCGTTGTAGCTGAAGCAAGGGAGCCAAAAATACTGCAAGAGTATAACCTGAAGCTATGTACAGAAATGGCTCATTTCTTTTATACTGAAGCATTACTCAGTGCAGTAAAACTCTGAAATATCCTCTGAGGAAATACTTGTTCCCTTATTACCTTTCTAAAGATACTGTTTCTCTAACGAATCAAATTCCGATACTACACTTTGAGAAACTATTTATAAATAAGATTGCACAAAAACTAAGTCATAGGTATATATACACACATTTATATACCTCAGAAGTTCAGTTACCATAAAATTATTCCAGCAGAGCAGCTTTGTAATATTATTAGTCCACTAATAAAAATAAAGATTCAACTGTATGTGAGAAGAACTCTTGTTCTTTTATAAGAAGACAAAAGTCCCCAGTCCTCCAATTCTCTATTGACTGAACCTATTAGTGCAATACTGGGGTCATGAAATTTATCCATTCTTCAGAACGGATATGGTACCCTGGGAGTGGAAACAGGACATGCTTAAAAGCTCTATTTTTGGTGTATGTCAACCTATTTGTCAATGATAATTCCAAAGCTCACCACACTTGGAGTTAATCTCATGCACAAAAAAGTGGGCTCTTCTACTAACCCCTCTTACCAATTAAAGGCAGAACTGCAGAGGTTAGTATCTTTGCACCTCTGCAGAGACATGTCAGAAAACATCACTATTTCTGAACTTTTTAAGACCTTCATTCTCCAAAGAGTTTGTTCTGTTTTATTTTGATTTTACTTACTGGAATTAAAGACAAAGAACCATGTACTAAAAACTTAAGCTATCCCTTCATGCCATTTCTCTATCTACCACACTGCAGAGATGATTTCCTGAAAGTACGTATTGCAAGTTTTTTGCTTGCTTACTCAGCTTCATCTATCACCACAAAGAAGTATTTGCTACACTGAGAGAGCCAGTAAGGATACACTGCTGTTTTCTTCTCATTGTCCTAAGTATGGGTTTGGGGAGAGTAGTAAAGGCAATTTTCTTCAACTTGACAGTGAAAAGCATAAGCATACTACTGAAGCTTCAAGTTGTAAACAAACATGGACAATTCCGGTAAAAAAGGCAAATGTCTTGAGAAAGTTGGATATAGTAGTTGCAAACACAAGACTTACAATGAAAAACATCTTTAAGATGGAACTGTAATGCATAATCCCACCCCCAAAAGAAATAACCAGAGTAAAAGTTTATCTGGTTACTCACTGAACTAGTAAGTAGTTCACCAATGAACTATGGGCACATCAGGACAAAGGCACAATTAGCAAAATGTGTATTTTGCACAGAGGGAACTTTGACAGGGAAAAGCAGGTAAATGCCATGGACAGAATATCAGCGCTGATTAAAGAGAATGGAGATACACAATACAAGAAAACCAAAATATGAGGGTTATTAGCAACGTCTGGGAAGCAACATGGAGGAAAAATACATAAAAGACCAATACCTGACTCCACTCTGTGTCAGAGCCATGACTGTAAGGAGTTCTACATTTTCTCAGGGTTCACTCATGACCTTGCCTGCTGGCTTCCCAGGGGCAGCAGGTATAAACTCTCAGGGAAGCTGAGATCAGACTGTAACTAAGAAACTGTGGTCATCTTGTCTTCTCCTGGGAGCCTTCACCTTATAGCACCAGCATTCCCATCTACTTAAACAGCTAGGTTTGTGTTTGCTGGTTGATTTTTATGTTAATCTCCTTTTCCCATTCATGTGTAACTATTATAGTTAAGAAAGCATGTGAACACTATCAAGAGAGTGAAAAGACAACCCATAGAATGAGAGAAAATATTGTAAATCACATATCTGATAAGTGCTTAATATCCAAAATATATAAAGAATCCCTACAACTCAACAACAAAAAAGCCAGCATCCAACTTCAAAAATGGGCTAAGAGGAGAAAATTCTGGGGAAGAAGGCAGAGTAGGAAGTACCAGGAAGCTGCCTCCCCATCTAGAAAACAACTGCAATAACAGAATCCGCCTGGTATAACTATTTGGAACTCTGCAGTCTGTTGAAGGATTACAACTTCTAGGGAAGACTTGGAAGACTATAAATTGTGATTAATTTCAGCCAATTTCAGCTCTTAGCACAGAGGCAGGTATACCTCCCCACACCTGTGCCAAATGGCAGGCAGCTGTGCTTGGTTCCTGGCGCAGCATGCACACAGTCTGAGGAAACTAGGGTGGGAAAAAGAACTCTGTCTTCCAAATACTGGGGATGTCTGCTCTGATTACAGTGTCTTATCACAGAAGTACAGACAAAGAAGCTAACAGCCACTGTTGTTGCTCCTCCCCCACTGTAGCAAACCCCACCTCCTCTGGTTAAAATGACTACCAGGGCATTTAAAAGACCAGAGCCCTTCCTCCACCCTCCATTTTTTCCTCTTTCTTCTTTGGGGATATAGACATTAAAGACTAAGATATGTAAAAAATGACTGTATATGCAAGGAAATCAGAAAGTGACCATGCACACCCAAGGGAAGTCTCACA
The DNA here is from genome assembly GCA_004027475.1 of Anoura caudifer. NCBI lineage: Eukaryota > Metazoa > Chordata > Mammalia > Chiroptera > Phyllostomidae > Anoura > Anoura caudifer. Next base: position 202,734 of record PVKU01001685.1, on the reverse strand, counting down.
AAAGAGCTAAGAAGACATTAAGTTTACATTTAAGGCTAATCCTCAGCACAGAGGCAAATATGACAATCAAAAAGACAAAAACAATAACAACCCCGCCCCCAGCAAACCTAGGGATGGGGAAAAATCCGTTTTCCAGAATTATCATATTATACTATCATATTAGATTCAAAGATCCAGTGTTTAACAACAAAAAAGTCACAAGGCACACAAAGAAACAGGAAAGTATGATACATTCAAAGAAAAAAATAAACCAACAAACTGTCCCTGAAAAAAGACCTAATGGCAGATATACTAGACAATGACTTTAAAACAACTATCTCAAAGATGCTAAAAGAACAAAAGGGGGATGTGGAGAAAGTCAAGAGAATAATGTGTGAGCAAAATAAAATTATTCATAAAAAGGTAGAAAACCTAAAAAGAAACCAAAAAATTCTAGCTCTTTAAAAGTACAATACAAATTTTAAAAATCACTAGATGGAATCAAAGGCAAATTTGATCAGGGAGAAAAAAGAATCAGTGAAATTTAAAACAGGACTATGGAAATTATTGATGCTGAGAAGTATAAAAATGACATTGAAGAAAACTGAACAGAACTTAAGGACACCATTAAGTGGACCAACACATGCCTCATGGAACTCCAAGAATAAGAAAGAGAGAAAGTAGCAGGCAGACTATTTGAAGAAATGATGGCTGAAATTTCCCAATTTGATGAGACACATTAATATAAACATCCAAGAAATTCAACAAACTGTAAGAAATTAGAACTCAGAGAGATACACACTGAAACACATTACAAACTTTAAAAAGACATGGAGAGAATCTTGAACACACCAAGAGAGAAGTGAATCATCACATGAACGGCATGCTCAATAACATTAACAGCAGATTTCTCAGAAACTTTGGAGGTCAGAAGACAGTGGGCCAATATAGTCAAAGCAATGGAAAAACTGTCAACCAAGAATCTTATAACTGGTAAAACTGCCTTTCAAAAGTGAGAGAGAAATTAAAACATTCCCTGAAAACAAAAGCTTAGGCAATTCATGATCACTAGATCAGCCCTGCAAAAAATGCTACAGAGTCCTGCAAGGTAAAATGAAAGGACACTAAACAGAAATTCAACACTGTGAGGAGAAATTTCTAGCTCAAAGTTAAATACATGGGCAATTATTAAAAGTTAGTATTATTGTAACTGTGATTTGTAATTGTCTTTTGTTTGCTTTCTATATGATTTAAGACACCAATACACTTAGAGAAAAAAATTAGTGTAAAAGCTAGAATTACTGTATCTTTGGCATATAACCCCAAATATTGTTTTCTATACAATTTAGGGACTAATGCATTTAAAAGAATTATTAGTTTATACTTTTGGGCACATATGTATAAAAATATAATTTTGTGACAACAACCAAAAGGGGTGGGGGTAGACCTGTAAAGTAGCAGAGTTTTTGCATGAACTGGTATAAAATCAAATTAGTGTGTAATAACTTTAGGGTGTTAAATGTAATCCCCATGGTAACCACAAAACGTGACTACTGAATATACACAAAACAAAATGAGAAAGAAAAGTAAACATTTCACTTTTAGTTGATAAAAAATATCAACTAAACACAAAAATACGGTAATACAGAAAATGAAGGACAGAAAAGCTACAGGGTATAAAGAAAATAAATAGCACAATGACAAAAGTAAATCCCTCATTATCAGTAATTACTTAAAATATAATTCAATTAAATTCTCTAATCAAAAGATGGTGATTGGCAGAGTTGGTAAAAACACTGACCCAACTATATGCTATCAACAAGATCCAAAGATACAAACAGGGTAAAAGTAAGGACCCAAGGACAAAGACAATAGAGGGAGGGGAAGGGCTGAATGTGGGAGGTGGGGGTGGTGGGGCAGGGGAGAGTAAGGAGGAAAAATGGGGACAACTGTGATTGAACAACAATAAAAAAATAGTAATAAATCTTAAAAAAAACACATCTAGTGAGAGACCATCAAATATATGTAGTAAAACCAACAGACCAAAGGAAGACATATCTACAATAATAGTTGGAGACTTCAATACCCCACTCACAATAATGCATAAAACAACCAGAGAGAGGTTAAGTAAAGAAATAGAAAGCTTAAACATGATAATAAAACAACCAGATCTTAAAGATACATAGGACACTCTACCCAACAATAGCATACACATTCTCCTTAACTGCACATGGAACATTTTCCAGGATAGAACATATGTTAGACCACAAATTAAGTGTCAGTACATTTTAAAAAAACAGACTGATCATACAAATGTATCTTCTCTGAGCATAATACAATGAAGTTATGAATTAATTTAAAAAAGTAAAACTATAAAATTCACAAAATTTTGTAAATTATAGATAATACACTTTTAAACAACTAATGGATCAAAGAAGAAATCACAAGGGAAATTAGGAAATATTTGGAGACAAATGAAAATGAAAACAAAACATACCAAAACATATGGGACATAGCAAAACAAATGCTAAGGGGAAAATTTATAGCTATAAACATTTATATTAAAATCAAGAAAGATCCAAATCAACAACTTTACAACTTAGGGAGGAAAAAGAACAAATGAAACTCAAAGCTAGCAGAGAAAGTAGATATTAAAGATTAGATCAGAAATAAACAAAACAGAGAATAGAGAAACAATAAAGAATATAAATGAATCCAAAAGTTGGTTCTTTGAAAAGATCAACAAAATTGACAAACATTTAGCTAGATGGACTAAGAAATAAAAGAGAGAAGATTAAAATTACTACAATCAGAAATGAAAGTAGGAACATAACTAATAATTCTATAGAAATAAAAAGGAGAAATAGAAGATAGTACTATGAGCAATTATATGCCAAAAAATTGGATAGCCTAGATGAACTGAACAAATTCCTTGAAACACAAAACATACCAAAATTAAATCACAAGGAAATAAAAAATAGAAAATCTGAATAGAAAATAGAATCAGTGATCTAAAATCTCCCAAAGACAGCTTTGCTAGTGAATTCTACTAAACATGTAAAGAAGAATACCAATCCTCAAACTTTTCCACAAAAAAAAAAAATGAAGAGAGAACACTTCCTAACTCATTCTATAAGGCCAGCATAACATGGATACAAAGCAAGACAAAGACACTACAAGAAAAGGAAACTACAGACCAGTATCACTTAGAAACACTGATATAAAAATATTCAGTAAAATAATAGCAAACATAATTCATCAGCATATTAAAAAAATTATACACCATGGCCAAGTGGAATCTATTCCTGAAATCCAGTGATGATTTAACATATGAAAATTGATCAATGTAATTCATCATATCAACAAGATGAAGGAAAATACCCCATGTTCACTTTGACTGACGCAGAAAAATACATGACAAAATTCAACACTCTTCCATGATAAAAATACTTAACAAAATAGGAATAGAAGAAAACTACCTCAATATAATACCAGCCATATATTAAAAACCCACAGCAAACATCATACTCAGTGGTGAATGACTGGAAGCTTTTCCTCCCAGATCAGGAAAAAGGCAAAGATACCTGGTTTCACCACTTCTATTGAAAATAGTACTGAAAGTTGTAGCCAGAGCAATTAGGAAAGAAAAAGAAATAAAAGGCATTCAAATTGGAAAGCAAGAAGTAAAATCATCTTTGTCTGAAGATGATTATGATCTTATATGTGGAAAACCCCAAGGACTCCACAAAGAAGCTGATAAAACAAATGAATTCACCAAAGTAGCAATATTCCAAGTAAACATACAAAAATTAGTTGTATTTCTACACACAAACAATAAACAATCTGAAAAGAAAATTATAAAATAATTCCATTTCTAATAGCACAAAAAAGAATAAAATACTTAGGAATTAGCTAAGAAAGTAAAAGATCTATACAATGAAAACTACAAAACACTGCTGAAAGAAAGTAAAGAAGACACAAATAAATGGAAACATATCCCATGTTCACATATTAGAAGGCTGAATATTGTTAAAATATCAATACTACCCAAAGCAATCTGCAGATTCAATGCTATCCCTATAAAAATCTTGATGATTTGTATTGAAGGAACAGAAAAACTTGACCTAAAATTCACATGGACTATCATGGAGCCCCTGAGAGCCAAAATAATCTTGAAGAAGAACAAAACTGAAGGACTCACACTTCCTGATTTCAAAACTTAGTACAAAGCTACAGTAATCAAAAAAGTACAGGGTTCTGGCCAAGATAGAGATGTAGGCAGAAATGCTTCGCTTCCTTGCACAACCAAAAAAAAGAATAACAACCAATTTAAAAACAAAGAACAACCAGAACTGCCAGAAAAACATTTGCATGGAAAGCCAACAACCAACGAGTTAAAGAAACATTCATCAAGATTAGTGTGTCAAGGCAAAATAAGGCCCAAATGAAAGAACAGCTCAAAACTCCAAAAAAATAACTAAGCAACAAGGAGATAGCCAACCTATCTGAGGCAGAGTTCAAAACACTGGTACTCAGGATCCTCACAGAATTGATTGAGCTTGGTTGCAAAATGAAGGAAGAAGTAAAGGATACACAAAATGAAATAAAGGAAAATATACAGAGAACCAACAGTGAAGGGAAGGAATCTGGGACTCAAATCAATGATTTGGAACAAAAGGAAGAAATAAGCATCCAGCCAGAACAGAATGAAAAAACAACAATGCAAAAAAAAAATGAAGAGAGGTTTAGGAACCTCTGGGACAACTTTAAACATTTCAACATCTGAATCATGGAGGTGCTGGAATGAGAAAGGAAGAGCAAGAAATTGAAAAGTTATTTGAACAAATAATGAAGGAAAACTTCCCCAATCTGACAAAAGAAATACACTTCCAGGAAATCCAGGAAGCTCAGAGTCCCAAAGAAATTGGACCCAAGGAGGAACATACCAAGACATATCATAATTAAGTTAACCAAGTTGAGAAGGAGAGAGTCTTAAAAGCAGCAAAAGAAAAGGAAACAGTTACCTACAAAGGAGTTCCCATAAGGCTATCAGTTGATTTCTCAAAAGAAACCTTGCAGGCAAGAAGGGACTGGAGAGAAGTATTCAAAGTCATGAAAGGCAAGGACCTACTTCCAAGATTCTCTACCCAGCAAAGTTACCATTTAGAATGGAAGGACAGATAAAGTGGTTCCCAGATAAGATAAAGTTAAAGGAGTTATCATCACCAAGTCCTTATTATATGAAATGTTAAAGGTACCTATCTAAGAAATAGAAGATCAACCATCATGAACAGTAAAATGACAACAAACTCACAACTATCAACAAATGAATCTAAAAAACAAAAACAAAAACTAAGCAAACAACTTGAAAAGGAACGGAATCACAGAAATGTATATCACATGGAGGGTTATCAGCAGGGAGAGGGGGGAGAAGGGGAGGAAACGGTGCAGGGAATAAGAAGCATAATAGGTAGACACTAAATAGACAGGGGGAGATTAAGAATAGTATAGGAAATGTAGAAGCCAAAGAACTTATATGTACAACCCATGGAAATGAACTAAGCGGGGCAGGGGGGGTGGGAAATGCTGGAGGGTGGGGGGCAGTTCAGGGAGGAGGGGAATAAAAAGGAGAAAAAATGGGACAATTGTAATAGCACAATCAATAAAATATACTTAAAAAACAGTATAGTACTAGCATAAAGACACACGTTTTCTGATGGAAGAAAATAGAGAGTCCTTAAATAAACTCTTGCATATATGGTCAAATGATTTTTGACAAGGGTGCTATGACCATTCAATGGAGAAAGGACAGTCTTTTCAACAAATGGCACTAAGAAAACTGGATATCAACGTGTAAAAACCTGAAGTGGGACCTTTACCTAACACTACATATGAAAATTAATTGAAAATGGATGAAGGACCAAAAAGCAAGACCTAAAACAATAAAACTCTCTGAAGAAAATGTAGGACAAATGCTTCACAACATTGGATTTGGCAATCATTTCTTGGAAATGACACCAAAGGCAGAGATGATAAGAGAAAAAAATAGACAAATTGAAATTTATAAAAATTGTATACATCAAAACACTATCCACAGAATAAAAAGGCAACCCACAGAATGGAAGATATATTTGCAAATCATATTATCAGAAAAGGGATTAATACCCAGAATATACAGAGAATTTCTAAAACACAATAACAAAAAAAACCCAAACAATTCAATTTAAAAGAGGGGAAAGGACCTGAATAGACATTTCTACAAAGATGACATAAAAATGGACAATCAGTACATAAAAATAAGCTCAACATCACTAATCATTAGGGAAATGCAAATCAAAGCCACAGTGAGATACCAATTCACACCTGTCAGGATGGCTATTACCGAAAGACAAAAAAGACAAGTGTTGGAGAGGATGTAGAGAAACTGGAACTCTTGTGCACTGTTGGGGGGAGTGTAAAATATAAAACAGCCACTGAAGAATGCAGTATGGCAATTCCTGGAAAAACTAAAAATAGCATTACTGTATGATCAAGCCACCTCTCTTCTTTACAATACTCAAAAGAATTGAAAGCAGGGTCTTGAAGAGGTATTTGTACACCTTCGTTCAGAGTGGCATTATTGACAATATCTAAAACATGAAGCAATCCAAGTTTCCATCGACAGATAAATGGATTTTTTAAAAATGTCATATACATAAAATGGGATCTTATTCAGCCATAAAATGGAGTAAAGGTCTAACATATGCTACAACATGAATGGACCTTTAAAACATCATACTAAGTGAAGTAAGTCTGCCACAAAAGGACAAATACTGCATGATCCCACTTACATAAGGTATCTAGAATAGGCAAATTCATAGAAAACAGAATCAGGACTGGGGGAAATGAGTATTTTTTTAACAGGTACAGAGTTTCTGTTTGGAATGATGAAAAAGTTCTGGAAATGGGTTGTGGTTGGTGATGGTTGTGTGACTTTGAAAGTAGTTAATGCCAGCAAACTGTACTCTTAAAATGGTTAAAATGGTAAATTTTGTTATTAATATATAAATTTTATGATAATAAAAAATTTAATATTTGAGAAAGAGCATTAAAAATTCAGATATAAGTAAATCAAATACTAACATGATCTGTTAGTGTCTAAACAGACTTCTTCCTCTCTCTCTCCCTTCTTCCCTCTCTTCCTTCTTTCTTTCCTTCAGTTCTATACCAAATTACTAAACATTCTGAGTAAGACAGATGCATGAGGGAATGATAATGAGAATTTAATTTTTAAAAGATAAATCATATAACAAAAGGGACTGGCAGAATGAAGTAATCTAGGGCAGGGATTATAAACAACCAGAAGGCAGAACCAAAGACCCAGGAGATACTTTTATATTCAGTAAAAGGAAAAGTGAAGAAAGAACAAAAATACATGCATAAACCCCAAATATGTAAGTCACTTAGTTCTATAAGAACCCCCTGTAAGTCCCATAGGATGATTTACATAATTTAGGCAGGGCCAATTCCACTGGCTGTAGACTACTAGGCAAGGAAACACAGCAACGTAGCTTGGATTCCACGCCAGCATAAGGTCAGGGATCACATCTTACACTATCTCTAAAAGTATAGCATTCTGCTATAGCTTCCCAACCTGCAGATACAATTTCTGGGACACCAATTTAAAACTCTATGGGAATGGTCCTCAATAAATGGTAAGTCCAGATCTCCCAACTTAGTATCTCAGATATAGAACAAGTCAGTTTTAGGCATACTCTCCTGCTGACTACCATCTCCAAGAAAACGGTTTAGGGCCAAAGAAGAATGTTTGCATTCTTCAGGCTTTCACTTAATTTGACAAGAATCATCTATACACCAAACTTTAAGAGCTCAGGAAAGAGCCAGCTTATTAATGATTCTTTTAAAAAATCATAATGCCACTGTTATGATTTTAACTGGCAGAAATGGTCTCCTAAGACGCATTCCAACTCTAATTAAAGCAGGGCTATCCCAGAGCTCCCACTTAACTTTAATTTATATTAAAATAACTTAGAAGAGCTATTCAATATATTGAGCAGCTGCCCAGATCTGGTTGGGTAAAGGTTAGCATCTTCCCCCTTCCAAAGCCACAAAGGTTTGAGATGGATACGGTACTGAGGGAGACAGGCAGGATTCAAATTACCAACACGGGTGGCATTTTTCCAGAACGCCAAAGAGGCTGTTTTCTAAAATGAGATTCTGCTGCACTTAGCCAAATCATATATAAAAGGTGGAGTGCTAAAAACACTCTGCCCATCAAAGGCCATACTGGTGGAACTAATTGAAACTGTAAGAACAACATCTATACGGAAATCAATTTAAACCAGTGTTGAAGAGCTTGAACTCCCATAGCTTTCCAGTTAATTATACTTAGGATTTGAGATCTGGAAGAGATTCCCAATATTTCCAAGGCCTCTTCCACCTCATTCAAAGTTCCCTGGGCTACTCTACGTGTAAACAGCACTACTTTTTACTGCACTCGCTCAGCTTTACTTTCCTCGCAGCACTTCTCACGACCTGACAGGCTCTTATACGCTTGTTTACTGCTTACTGTCTGCCTCTCCCACCAGATGATCATCTCCACAGTACAGGGGCCCTGCATTTGCTCCCATACCGCAGCGCCAACAGCAGCACCTGGCACAGACTAGGCCCTTAGTACCTACTGTATTTGTTTGCTGAGAGACTAATTCTTGCCCAAACCTTTCATCTTACACATGAGATTATTTGAGGCTCGGAGAAGTGAACTGACTTGCCCAAGGTCCTGAGACTAGAGGGAAAGCTGACCTTAGAACCAGGCCTCTTAACTCCCAGTCATCTTCCAAAGTAGATGCAATTATGCCACTCACTGCTTTTGATAGTTCCCCATTGCCTAAAAATGCCAGCCTTCTTTGCCTTGTAATCCCTCCAAATTTTGCCTTACTTTTCTAGTCCTGTCTCCTGCCGCTCCATGTTCCTTCTATGCCCCATGTTCCTGCCACCTCAGCACCTCAGCAAGGCTTTCACGATTGCCAGATCTTTTGCTCACTCTGTCCCCTACCTCTAGAATACCTTTCCACATGCCAAAATTCTACCCATCTTTCAAGACCCAGCTCAAACGTCATTTCCTCTGTGAGCTTCCTCTCTCTCTCTGTCTTCATTCTACCCTTCTTCACCAGAATACTCACTCCTCCCTATGAGTTCCAACAGTGCTTGGACCCTCTATCACAGCACACTCTACATTCTGCCGTGTCTTTCTTCTTTACTAGACTCTCAGTCCTTCACTGTCATATTCACTACCAGCTCCACGGTGCCTGGTATAAACAGCTGGAACCAGAAGAGAAGGAGGGAAAACAGGGGACATGTGCTACCCTGCCATGTTCAGTGAGATTCCCAATGGGATGGCCAGCATCCCAGTATCCCAACTCACTGTCCCAATGACCCAAAGGGAAAAATCAGTGAGTGCTAGAAATGGGACATGACACTTAACATGACAGCACATGAAATTACTAGTGAATTACAGAATATTAGTCAAAATGCATTTGTTGTACGACACTGCTTCTGTAAAAGTTATTCTATAAAAATGCTACATTCTTTTCCCAAACTAGAAATGACAACAAAAGTTTTGAATGCTTTGCTCTGATACCTACTATCGTCGTATTCACATGCTGTGTACCCCCCCACCCATGTTCTTTTCACGCCATGCCCATGGTGGCCAGCACATGTGTGCTTGGTACGTGTGCACTGACACGCCATGAACTGGGTTCATGCCCAGCTGGGCTGGGTGGGATGTGGATAGTCATGGTGCTTCGCATTCCACTTCATACCACAGGGAACGATTACTTTTTGGGGGGCTACTAAATTTGTAGGAATTTTCAAATTGCTATCTTGTTTTGTTTCTCTGTACCTAGGATCAACAGGGGTTGTTTGTAACAGACAAAAAGCATAGAAAAATGATAATCTGGAAATGTTTTTATAAGCCACTATTCTGGAATTAGTCATTTATCTTCTTTGAAGCTCCAAAATACCCTTCCTAAAATGTAAATGTATACATATTACTATCTAGTGTGGACGATGAAATTAATTGAAGTACCAGAGGCTGCCTTACAAAGGCCTTGTTCATTAGTTGTCATTGGGTCACTGACTATAGACTCAGAATGACTTAAAACTCTACGTGGGCCAAAAAGAAAGACTAGATCTGAAGCTACATAAAGAAAATATCTTTAAGAGGTTAATTTGAAATGGGGGGAAGGTACAGGGAATAAAAAGCATTAATGGTAGGTACAAAATAGACAGGAAGGTTAAGAATAGTATGGGAAATGGAGAAGCCAAAGAACTTATATGTATGACCCATGGACATGAACTAAAGTGGAGGAATGATGGTGGAAGGGGGGGGGGTAAAGGTGGAGGAGAATAAAGGGAGAAAAAAATGAGACAACTGTAATATCATAATCAATAAAATATATTTTTAAAAAGATGTTAATTTGAACTACCTCTATCAATTTGGAAAACAAAAATCTCAACTAAAAATAACAACCAACAAATATGGTCCTGAGATTTTCTTCCTTCTTACCTTTGCCAATTAAAGACCATTATTCTCACAAAACTGAAAACATTCTGGGTCTGCACCAGCCCAGTACTGGAACATCAAGAGAATGCAAGGTTAAGAGATAGTAACTAACTACTCATAATCTTTCTTCAGAACACAGGCTAAGCAATATCTCTCCGCTCAGCTCTCCTCCATCCAAAAGACATACAGCCTGAAAACCTTGCTGCTTTTCCATCAAGGTTCATTTGAAACCATATGAAATCTTCTGTATAATAACAAATACATATTAAAAGTACCTATTAAAATGAGCAGCATACCTTATTCATCCCAAAGTTACAATCATTAGTGTCTAATATTTTAATGTGCTTTTCTTAGAAGTAAATAAAGCTGTAGGGCCTCTGACCTATATAGGGAGGTAAAACTGCACCTAAACATCAATATTATAAACAAAACAATCTGCCGCTCTTATACATGCCCATACACACAAATGCACATACCACCCCCAACCTCCATCACACCTAATATGCAATGACTCAGGCACAGATCTTACAACATATGGTGACTGCCATGCACTAAACGGTCCTTAATGGTTCGGAGATCCATCTTCCTGAGCACCTAACCTATTAGTGGGGAGAGATTACAGGCGATGGGAAAAACTCAACTCAGTTACTTAACCTCTGAACCTTAGCTTTCTTATCTGTCTAGACCTAGGGTTGGTCTAGGACAGCACTGCCCACCAGAAATGTAATACAAACCACAAATGTGAGCCACGTACATCATTTTTAATTTTCTAGTAGGCATATTTGAAAGAGTTAAAGGTAAAATCAATTTTTAAAATGTTTTATTCAACCCAACACAGCTAAAACACTATTTTAATATGTAATCAATATTTTAATATTATTAATGACATATTTTACATTCTTTTTCAAACCAAATGCTTGAAACTTATAGCACGTCTCAATGTGCACAAGCCGTATTTCGATGCACAGTAGCCACATGGAACCAGTGGCTACCGTACGAGACAGCACAGGTCTAGATGACCTCTGACACTTCTCACAACAATAAAAATAATTTTAATGAAGGGAATGTGAGATTGGTAGATCAGGAATAGTTAAAAAAAAACTATAAAATGTGTCCCTGAAGATTCTCAGTGTACTTATTCTCATTCAAAATGGCGCTTTGCTTTTTTTTTTTCTCACTTTTTAAAAATCAGTGGCATTGGGTCTGTGAACAGCTGAGTAGGTGGTTTGATCTCCAACTTGCAGACTCACCCTGTTCTCCCCACCACAGCCACTGTCCTACAAACCTAGAGGGGGGTTAAGATCATTCAGGAGAATGTACAACTGCTGAATGAATGAGACTTCTAAAAAATTCTAACTTGAAAAAGTGTCAAAATGAAAGTTTAACAGAAATGACAAAAATATTTGACAACTATGTTATCTCCTACATGTTAAGATAATGTAAGAAACACAATTTGCAGGTGCTTTTGGAATTGTTTTCCCAATTACTTAACATCTATTGAGAAAGATTCATGCTGCTCCTCCCACAACGTCTCACATATTAGTCCCTTTGTGATCAATGATCTGCCTATGCCAGATGGCTGGTCTGGGTGAAGAGTACCATATGAGATGAGAGAACAAAGCTAAGCAAACTGGCTTTCCTGGGCATTGAACCTGTGACCCTGACCTCATTAACTCTAGATCACAGTCAACACATCACAGATATGGCTGGGGCCGCTTCATCGCAAGTGCCAAGGAAGTTCATTGTGTCTGTCACAATGATACTCTGGCAGACAAAAAGTCACTAAATGTATTTAAAACTTTTCACAATGAAGAAAATCCAAAATGCAATCATTTAGGGCAGCCTGGAATTCATCAGCAGTATCTTATTAGCTCTGTTCAATCTGTCACAATGCTCCAAAAGAACATCAGCTGTGGTCCCCAACTGAGACCATATACAGCTTTGACAATGGAGTTGTGCTGTCTTCTCTTCCCAAAACAGAGATCTTGGAACCATGGCCTTTCCTTTTGATTTCTCCCAAGTGAAGAAACTGTGTTCATTAGGGGCAAAACAATTTTCTGAGGGCTAATCTAAGCATGAAATCTGATAACAATAAATAAAACTACATTCATTCTTATCTAATCTTAACACAAAATGATGACTGATTAACAGAAATAAAGATTTTCAAACCACATTTATAAACAATGAAACTGCTGTTTGTCTAAAATATCATTATGATCTACCCAAACTCTGATTTCAAAATTAACAGTTTGAAAAGACTAACCTTAATTCAACAAATAAACTCTTTTAACATATGGCAAGTGTAAAGTTCCGTGCCATAGAAGCTGCAATGCAAAAGCAAGCACCGGATAACCACCTTATGTGCATGGCATACCCTTACATGTCACAGCAATACACAAACCAGACAAGGTGAGAGCCAACTTGTAAGATACAGTTTGAAAGAAACAGTGAAATTCGTCTTTCCACTATCAGTTAAACTCATCTATTTGCATATTCTAAGTACTTTTTATAATAAAATATATTTCCTTAACATTCTCTAATTATTTCTCAATATTTTTAAAACAGGAGGAAAGTCCAAGAAATGCCCTACATTTAAAATTAAAATACTGCTAAAAATTTAAGAAACACTTGCAAAAACTAAAATACAAAAAAAAAATTAATAGGACAGTTAGTGGTGGATTCTTACAAGTATTTTACAACATAAATACTGCCTGGTGATTTTGTGACAAATCAATATACCATAAAGTACCCTTTGTAGCTCTGAAGTCTTCATTTTGAGCCATAACAAAAGCCGGCAATCATTCCTAATGAAGTCTTTTTATAGTTACAGAGTTTTCATGTCTCTTCTGAAGATATATTAAACCTTTGTGCGCTCAATAAAACTGACCAGTTAATTGACTCTACCATAAAAACCTGAGAAGCCATTTTAAAATATTTACATTAAAGACCAGTGAAGTCAAAATAAGTTACTATTCTACCTAGTATACTCTCTTACTTTACTAAGTTCAATTTTTTTCAAATGGGTTCTTTCAAAGGAAACAATAAAAAATGTACCCCAATAGGTAAATTCTCAATATTGCCATTCAAATTTACCTAAAATAAGAAATGATACAGAAATTACTGAGAAAGAACACCAGAACAGAGTATGGAGGAAAGAAGAGAGCTTTGGGGTCAAAGAGAACCACAACTTCTTGAGTCACCTCTCACTAACTTTATGATGTTGGGCAAGTTCGTAAAGCCTCTTTGAGTCTTAATTTCAATGATCAAATGGAAACACAAGGCCAAACGGCAGGCTGCTATGAGCACTGAATTAGAAAACATACAACGGCAACATAGCACCTAAACCATCATTTACTTAATAAATGGCTATAATTACTAAGAAGTGTTTAATAACCCATATTCAGTATAATTTAATATTCAAATTCCAACTGATACTGTAAATCATTAGAAGGAAAAATACAAAAATTCAATAACATTTTTCTTTAATGAACTTAAGCATATTATCCTTTACATTAGTGTTTTTCAAACTGCAGGTGATGATCCTTAATGGCATTGAAATCATTTAGTGGATCTCAAGCAGCATTTCTAAATAAAATAGAATAAATAAGAATGCATTGCATAGAGAAAATTCCAGCACTGATTGACGATATTTTTTTAATTAAACACATTTGTGATGTATCTATATACTGGATAGCAAAATAAAACATATCACTCACTATGCAAAAAAAAATTAAAACCAGTGCTTTACATTATAATAAAAATAAAAATAATTAGCTGACACTGGATGCTTAGTTTCTACTAGACACTGTGCCAAGCACATACACTATTTCATTTCATCTTCCCCAAAATCCTGTAAGGTAGATACTATCATTTCCCCAATTGTATTGATGAGGAAACTGGGACTTAGAGAGATTAAGTCACTTGCCAAGGATGCACAGCTAGGAACTGGTAAATCCAGGGTTCAAATTTAGTCACCTGACTGAAGAACTTGCACATTTAACCACTTCACAAGTGTTAGATTATAGAATGTAACTTCTCCTCATATAAAAGTTATTCAAAAGATAGACTTTTGCATGAAGCCTAATTGTAGAGCACTTTTTCTGGAGGTACGGCAGGTCTGGGAGAAGGCAGTGTGATTCGGAGGTGAAAGCACTGGGCGTGAGAGCCAGCCTCGGTCCCTGGCATTGTTGCTTCAGTGGCAAGGAACTGGCAAGTCATTTAATCTCTCCGTGTCTGGATTTCCTCACCTACAAAACAGGAATGATAATATCTGCCCTGCCTCCCCACAGGCCACTGTGAGCAAGTATATGTACATATTACAAGTGAAGTGTTCCTTTGTGCTACTCAGTTATATGAGAGGATCATTAATACCACCCAAGAGGCCCCATTCGTCATAGACACATACATCAAATATGATCAAAACAGGAAGGCCAGCAGGCCTTTATAAACTACATGGAAACACTCCACACAGTTCTTGGCACACAGGAGACCTCCACTAAACTAAAAGAAGTAAACTAATTTGATTTTTATACGTTTTATCCGTTTGTATTTTATTTTTAATTGATTCATCCTTTTGTACTGAATACCTACTATACACCAGCTAAGAAATGTGGGCTACAAAACAAACAAACCTGAAGGGCATCCCTTGCCCTGGAAAATCTCATATTAATTTCAATGAACTTTTCCAAAATTGTGTAAGAGAAAATTGTAAAATGCAGCTTCCTCATCTAGTAACAATAATAACTTAGGTTTATTATAGTGGTTTATCATTCAGGAGGAACTACAGGCATACCTTGGCGATATTGTAGGTTCGGTTCCAGACCACCGCTTCCTTTTACAAGTGGAGGGCCTTGCTTTCAATTTGTTTTGTTTTGTTTTTTAAAAGCAACACCTGTGAGGTGCAACAAAACCAAGTTCAGTAAAATGAGGTATATTTCTGTATGGCAGCTTTTGTTTCTCATACTAATTGCCTAAATAAGTCAAGTCTGTATTACGTTACTGACTCCAAATCCAGCGCCAAGTATGCTAAGTCTTCAGAGGGAAAGTTTCTCAATGTCAGAGGTGACTGCAAAAACAAGGTTTTGAAGAATACACATTCTTAAATAACGCTGGGACGGGGTGATGCAGCAGTATGATTGTTCTCCCCTTGCATTGCTGAGTTGATCTGTTGTCTATAGTGCGACCGTGTCATCTATATATGAGGCATTTCCCCAAATGTTTCTTTTAAAAACCTGCCTTTGAATTTATTTTCTTACAGGCAATTTTCTGTTGCCTATCTTGAACTAGGATTCAGTCTTCTCACAGAGTAAAGGTGGAAGCAGAGAAGGTGTCCTTCCTTTGTTGACTTTTTAAAATTACTCAAAACTGACTGTTCTATTCAGATTCCTAAGTCACATAACAATGCCAAATACTTGTTAGCCATTTTATATATAATTCAACAACTGCTGTAGGCGATTTTTACAGGGAAACAATGATTTGATGACAACTTAATAAATTGAAAATTTGCTGCAGGAAATTTACTGAGAATCTTACTAAAATTGCCTTATCCTTTGTATTCTAACCACTCCCTCTCCATCACCCGACCCCCAACACACACACACACACTCACTCTCTCTCTCTCTCTCTCTCTCTCTCTCTCTCTCTCTCTCTCTCTCCCCCCCCCCCTCACCTACATGATATCAGTTTCCCGGC
>PVKU01001685.1:0-186400 GCA_004027475.1 Anoura caudifer | reverse complement strand
GAATTCAGTTAATGATTCTGATGTCTCTATGCTGAGAACATCTAATATCAAATGTGAACGTCAGCCCTTCTGTTTACTGATAACCATGAATAAAGGCCGTACCCCACCCACCGCATCATAGGGTTAGGGGGTGCAATCTCGCCACTACAGACCTCTGCAAGAAAGGACGATTATAGAAGCAGGAAAACCATAGCCAGACCTCTGGGAGAAGATAAGGAAAACACATTTTACACTACTGGCAACGTGTAATCTCCTGGCTCCAGCCCTCGGTAAACAGGGAAAACCTTTGTCTTGTTCCAGCCATCAAACTGGGGCTCATCGAATTGGGCCAACAAGGGTTCGTGAGAAATGACTTGGCAGAGGTTAAACAAAGCAATTCAGCCCCGGTAGGGGAGAGGGCTGACCCTGGTCAGCGTCTCAGATCCCAGACGGCGAGGTCTCGCTCCGTCCCGCGCCGCCACCCGGACCGGAGATGGGGACCCCAGAACAGGAACCCGCGGCGCGGGAAAGAAAGAGGGAATTAAAAGGTCCCATGCTCTCGGCAAGTTCCCGTGGGCGCTGCCCGTCCGCAGGTCCCCTCGAATGGGATCCTAAACGGCGCACGCCACGCGCGGGTTGCTCGGGGAGTGTCCACAGCTGGTCACGCCAAGCCCACGCTCCCACGGCAAGGGCAAGGTCAAGGTCGGGAACCCCCGAGCGCCTCGGGGACCCCGCCCAGTGACCCCGCTCGGGATCGCGAGTGGAGGGGAGAAGCCCGCCCGCTGCCCCCATTGTCTGGCTCCGCCGCGGCCCGAGAGGGCGCTCACCTGAGGTCCCCGCCCGGCGCCGAGGCTGGTAGAACGGCTGGACAGTGACCAGCGGTCCCGCGCGGGCGGCGGACGCGACTGCCCAACCCGCTACGGCCCCGCAACACCAGCAGCCCGCTCAGCAGTCCCAGGAGCGCACCCGCCTCTCAGGCGGCCGCGGCCTCCATTGCTCTCCCCGCCGCCGCCACCGCGCGGCACTGCTCGCCCGGCCCCGCGCGGCGTGGTCACATGCTCCGCCGGCGCCTCGGGCGCTCGGACCCGCGCCGCGGCCCCGCCCGGCTTGCCCCTGGACCGCCGGGCGCCGCCGCAAGGCACTGGACGCTCCGAGTTTCCTCTGGTGCCCACCGAGAGTGGCGTGCACCAGACGGCCCCCGTCTAGAGAGGGTGCCCAGAAACCCGGAGCGGTTCCACGGGGAAGGGCGTGGGATTGATCACTGCCCAACCCACCACGGCAAGGGGACCGCCAGAGGGACATCCGAACGCGTGGGTTGGGAAGTTATTGCCATAGGTTCACTGCGAGGCTTACATGGGGCAAGAACCCTGGGCTATTAGTCACCACCCCACGGATGCACATCCGGCCCTTGGTACCTGGAGGAGTCAGAGACGAACAGGAGCGATCTGGACTCCAGAGGGAGTTTCGACCTGCAAAGCCCCTACGGTGGGAAATGGCACTGGGACTCCTGAAAGTCGAACAAGTTGATAGATGCCACACAAATAGAAAAGCTCGAAATTGCTTTGCTGAGTCGCTGTACATCAGAACTAAGTGACAGTGACAGTCAGCATTATTGTCCCCAGCCACAATGAAATTAGATATTGACTTTGATGTTTTAGTGAAAATATGTATCTGTTCCTTTTTTGGCTTCACTGGAAATACTGAGACTTTTTCTCCATATTTTTTGTTACGAAACTCAAGGGTTTCAATGTGTTACCAAACTCAAGGGTTTTGGGGCTTGGAATGTTCTAGTCAAGGTAGTTTCATTTGCTTGCAGCAAGTAAAGGAGACAGGGCATTCACATCCAAAGCTCTCTGAGAAGGGAGGTTTAGTGTCCACTTTCACAGTTTGGTTAATTACATGTTGATTCTTCTTTGTAGTTGGCTATACTTGTCAAGTTGGGTTCCTGGGTTCAGGTCAAGCTCATCCTGTGAACATCTGCTTCTGCAAAATATTGTGCTATATTTTAACATTTAGCAAGAATAGCTTTTAGAAAGAGCTGCCCAGACTTTGAGATTTGTCCTATCTAAATGGAAATCAGTTTCTGGTGGTCTTTTCATTCACTATTCATGCAAAGATGCTAAAAATAACATCATTATTAAGCAGGAAATTTAAAACAAAGCAAAAAAAATCTCAATGACAAAGATGCAAAAGATGAAAGGTAACCTTAAAAGGTACTCAATCTTGAGCCAGATGTCTCAATACCAGAAACAGGATTAATAATTTTAAGGTAGATGCATGACTTAAAAGAAGCAACTTTGATACTGTAAAGATGTAATGCATGTTACCTTACCCAATTGGGTCTAGATAAACACTTAATTAATACCAGCATAAAATATGGTTGTGTATTTTTGTGAATATAGGTATCATTCAGTTGTTTAATGCTTACATATCCTAAAGTATGTCTGCTTTATTCCTAATAAGAGCAATGAAGAATTTTACAAAGGTTACACAAGTCACTTTTGATTTAATACAAAGCACTAGACATTCCCCAAAGCCCAAAATTAAATCCATGTAGAACATATAACTGGGGTCTTTTTCTTGATGTAGATTTGTCAACTACAAGAAAACTTACTCTATAAAAATTAAAATTTACATAAATCAAGTTTGGGTCTACTGTCTTTTGATTTTGCAGGGCAAGGTATCCCAAATTATATACCCTTGAAATATTGAAAGAGTTCTTGAGAACTCATATTAGAGCTTTCTAGCTAGACTTTGTGTCTCACAGGCCTCAGAAGTCAGAGCACCATTCCAGATAGGGGCTGTTTCTCCCTCACTTTTCAAACACATTTGTTCATCATTACTACAGATGGGGCTATAAAATTGTGGCTCATCAAACCAGGTACCAGTCCACTGTTGAAATAGCTAACTGCCTTTCAGTTAAGACATATTTTCAGAGACTTTAATACAACGCAAGAGAAAAAATGCAGAACATTGGGCATGTTAAAAATATTAAACCATTTATTTGTTTTGTGAGGATTATAGAAAGGATGTGAGAAAGAAATTATATAGCTAAAACAGTCATTCTCAATATGGGTAATTTTGTCCCCTAAAAGCTGTTTGACAATGTCTAGAGACGTTTTTGATTGTCACAACTGGTTGGCAGATGCTACTACTGGCATCTAGTGGGTAGAGGCCAGAGATGCTGCTAAACATCGTACAATGCATAGGACAGTCTCCACAACAAAGAACAAACTGATCAAAACATCAATAATGACAAGGAAGAGAGACCCCGAGTTAGACCACAGACTAACAAAGCTTCTTGAGTCCACACTGCACCAGGTTTGCTTGGCCTCCTGTTCTCTGTGTATCTGCAGGACATATTTTCAGAGCTGAGGAAAGGAGTACAGCAGTAAAAACACACTGGGAGGAGAGACTAATACACTGAGTGGGCAAAAAAAAGCATATGGATAATAAAGAGAAAAAGATAGGGAAAAGCTAAAGTAGTAGAAATATTGTGGTATAGGACGTATTTCAATTGTCCTTTGCAACTTCTTCAGAACCCTGTTGTGCCTTCCCAAAAGTTCTGGCTTCCAAATGAGAAAATTGAAGTATACCATCATTTTGAAAGTTTCCGTTAGTCAGGCATAAGGTTAGTAATTCCCTCCTGGCTACTCTGGGCAACAGGCTGTTGTGAATAAGCAGAGTTCAAGGTGAGCGAGGTGGGCTTATTTAAGTGGCTCATAGGTCAGGCTGTATGTAGCTCCTGGGATGGTGTGAGGAAGAATGAGAACAACTTTCCTATCCATAGTGCTGCCTTTCTGTCCCTAGGCAAGGGTCCCTGGATAATTTACCATGGACATTTCCTCAAATCTGTAAAATGGGGATAACTGTTGTACCTCATATATCTTACTTCTAAACTACAAAGTTAGGCTGGCATCTAAAAATCAAGTAACAGGAAAGCATTCTAGGCAAATACTAAAAAAAGAAAACATATGGGACCACTGGATATCCATATGAAAAAAATGAAGTTTGGGAAAAATACTATGAAACTGAACCAGTACATCACACCAAATAAAACAATTACTTCAAAATCGATCATTGATCTAAAGGTGAGAGCTGAAACTCTTAGAAGAAAACATGGGAGTAAGTCTTCACATCCTTGGGTTAGACAACAGTTTCTTAGATATGACACCAAAATCACAAGCAACAAAAGAAAAACTAAGTGAAATTGGACTACATCAAAATTAAAAACTTTTTTTGCTGTAATGATACCATAAAGAGAGTGAAAATATGACCCACAGAAAAGATATTTGCAAATCCTGTATCTGACAAGGGACTTGTATACAGAGTACATAAAGAACTTTTACAACTTAGTATTTAAAGGGACATTTTAAAATCACAATTTTAAAATGGATGAAAGATCTCAATAGACATTTCTTCAGTGAAGATATGCAAATGGCCAAGGAGCAAATGATAGATACACAACACCATTAACCAACTGTGAGGGAAAGGTAAATCAAAAGTATAATGAAATACCACTTTCCACCCACTGAGACAGCTACGATAAGAAGGATAATAGCAAGTCTGGTAAGGACGTGGAAAAACTGGAGGCCTCATACGTTGCCGATGGTAATGTAAAATGGTGCAGCCACTTTGGGAAACAGTTGGCACTTCCAAAAATTGTTAAATATGGAGCTACCATATGACCCAGAAGTTCTACTCCTAGGTATACACCCAAGAGAAATGAAAACATATATCCACAGAAATACATACATGAATGTTTATAGTAGCATTATTTATAATGGCCAAAAAGTAGAAACAATCCAAATATCCCTCAACTGATGGATGGATTAAACAAAATGTGGTGTATCCATACAATGAAATATTATTGGCAATAAAAAAGAATGAAGTACCGATACGTGCTATTGCATGGGTAAACCTTGGAATGCTATGCTAAGTGAAAGAAGCCAAAACAAAAGACCACATGTTATATGATTCCATTTAGAGCAAATGTCTAGACAGGCAAATCTGTAGAGACAGTTGTAGGTTCATGGTTGGTGGAGAGGAGCTGGGGGAAAATGGTGAGCAACTCTATGTGGGTATGGGGTTTCTTTCTGGGATGATGAAATGTTTGAAAATAGATGGTGGTAATAGCTGCACAACTCTCTGAATATACTAACAATAATTGAATCATACAATTCAAATGTGTGATTATATGGAGAAATATAAGTTATGTCTTAATAAAGCTATTACAAAGAGAAGAAAATGTAAGTAGCAATATTCATATCTGATGAAGAGATTTGAAGGTAAAAAGTATCAGATGCTAAAGGGTACAAGCTAAAAAAAATACCCATAAGAGTCCTGGAACTTTACATATCTAATGATAGAGCTTTTGAATTACTTAAGCCAAAGAGTGAAATACAAAGAAAAGTCAAGAAGCTGCTCTCATGATGGCAAACTTTTTTTTCTTTGCTTAGAAATTGATATGTCACTTAGACAAAGATAACTAAATGGAGAATTAGCAACTGAAAGATGTTCATCTAGAAAAGGCCATGTGAAGAGGCAGTGAGAGAGGCCATCTGCAAGCCAAGGAAGGAGTCCTCAGCAGAAACCAAAGCTGCCAACACTTTGATCTTGGACTTCCAGCCTGTAGAGCCATGATAAGATAAATCTCTGTTGCTTTATCCAAAAAAAAAAAAGATGTTTATCTAAAAGATATCAAGAAATGGCCCTGGCTGGTGTAGCTCAGTGGATTGAGCAGGGCGGGCAGGGTTTGTGCCTGCGAACCAAAGGATCTCGGTTCCATTCCCAGTCAGGGCACATGCCTGGGTTGCAGGCCAGTTCCCAGCAGGGGATGCATAAGAGGGCAACCATACATTGATATTTCTCTCCCTCTCTCCTTTCCTTCCCTTTAAAGATAAATAAATAAAATCTTTTAAAAAATTTTTTTAAATAAATAAATAAACAAATGGTATCAAGAAACCTTTTGGAACAGTCAGAAAAATTAACCAAGTTTTAGACAAAAAAAAAAACAAAAACAATACAACCTCAATAGATTTCAAAAAACAACATCCATGCAAACCACAATTCTTATTTTTTTAAATCTTTTTAAAAAGATTTTATTTATTTATTTTTTAGACAGAGGGGAAGAAAGGGAGAAAGAGAGGAAGAGAAACATCGATGTGTGGTTGCCTCTCATGTGGTCCCCACTTGGGACCTGGCCTGCAACCTAGGCACATATCCTGACTGGGAATCAAACCGGTGACCCTTTGGTTTGCAGGCCACTCTCAATCCACTGGGCTACACCAGCCAGAGCTGCAATCCACAATTTTTATCAAAATTCACTAAATTAGCTATTTCCAATAAAATCTTATGTGAAAAATTTAAAACTCTCTTCTAAATAACTTGTGTTAAAAGTAGGGCGACCATACTTTCTGGTTTAACCAGAATGGTCCTGGCTTACACCTGTTTTCCTGACCCAAAAGATACAGTTCATTGGCAAAAGTGCCCAGTTTAGATGATGAATCATATAGTGATCCCATCTGAGGAATAATCCACAACCACAGCCGGAATCTAGTTAGAAAGCAATGATAGAAGTATGACAAAAAACCTCGGCATAGCCTGAGATTCTCAGATGAAGTTTTGCAGTCTCTATTGCATACATTAGTAAATAAAAAATAAATTAATTTTACAGCTCTAGAAGGAAAACAAAAACAAAGGAAACAGAAAGCAGAAAGGAGTAAGGCAGAAGTTAATGAAAGAGAAAACAAAACAAACAGCAGATTTGATCAACAAAATAAAAAGTTGATTCTTAGGAGAAAAAAGTGGCCAGTCCTAGTCAATCAGTGAAGAAACAAACAAAAATTGAAATTTCTCAAGAGAAGTGACTAAGGTACAGATTTTTAAAAATCTAGATGAAATCAATTTTCCAGAAAAACTGAATTACCAAAACTGACTTAAGAAGGGGGAGACACTCTGAATAGATCAATATTCATAATAGAAATTGAAAAAGTGGTCAAATATTTTCCTCTAAAAAATATTCCTTCCCCAGGTGATTTCATGAGTCAGCGATAAACTTCCAAAGAGCCAGGAGTTCCCATGTAGTGCAAAAGGTTTCAGAGTACGGGAAAGGAGAAATTTCATTACGCGTTCCAGGAGCTGGGATCGAAGCCAGACAGCGCCGCTGCTTTCCACAAAACAGGACTGCGGTCCATCCCGCCTATGAGCAGATAAAAAATCTGAATAAAATTCTAGAAAATCCAAGCCAGCAGCTCATTTAAAATAATATTACAGTTCTGGAAATGGGTAACTGATAGTTGTGAATGTATTTAACGCCAATGAATTGTGCACCCAAAAGTTGTTAAAATGGTAAATTTTATTTATAAACATACATATCTCAATTTTAAAAAAACATTACTTTTTTATCCACTCATCTACAGATGGGCATTGAAGCTGTTTCCATATCCTGGCTATTATAAATAACGCTAATATAAACATAGACATGCATATATACTCTTGTATTCATGTTTCATGATCCTTGGGTTATATTCTCAGAAGTAGAATCACTGGGTCATGAGGCAGTTCCATTTTTAGTTTTTTAAGGATACCCCATACTGCTTTCCACAGTGGCTGCACTGATCTGCATCCCCACCAACAGTGCCCTACAGTTCCCTTTCCTCCACATCCTCACCATCACTTGTTTGTTGATAGAAGTGAAAAAGAAACTCTTACATTTTGCAACAGCATGGATGGACCTAGAGAAAATTATGCTAACTGAATTAAACCAATCAGTGAAAGACAAATACCACATGATCTCACTTATATGTGGAATCCAATGAACACAATAAACTAATGAACAAAATAGTAACAGAAACCTAGATACATTAAACAGACTAACAGCTGTCGGGAAGGAGGCTGGGGGGATGGGATGGAAGATGGTGAAGGGATTAACTTTGCGTGCACCCGATGGACACACACAGCAGTACGGGGATTGGCTGGGAGTGGGGAGAAGAGAGGAAAGACAAAAAGTAAGCAAGAACAATGGTAACAGCATAAACAGTAAAAACAAAATTCAAAAAATTACTAGTGTTGGGAGACAATTCTCTGCAGAGCTCTCATTTCTGTGTGTCTTTTTAGCAGAGGCACTGACAGTTTATGTTCTGGACTATCTTTTCAAGGATGCTTGTACAGCTTTGAGAGATATAGTGTCACCCCAGAGCAGGGGGCAGATTTGTTTGCTGTCCAATATAAGAAAAGTAACATCTCCCTCCAAGGCAAAGGTCGGCAGGTTCGCTGGAAGTCCCCTACGGAGGAGCATCCAGTTCCTCAGCTGTGATTGTAAACCCACTGCATGTGCAGCACCCATCTAGGCCTACCTGCATGGTCCCCATGGGATTTGGGGACACGAGGAACAGGTGCAAAACTCATGCTGCCTGCTTGCAGTAAGTAATAAAGAGTTTTGTTTCTGGCCCAGAAGTCTCTTGTCTTCTAATTGCACTCATGAACCGGTGGCAGACTAACTTGCCAGGTTGGGAGTAGGGCAAACATCTCACACTGCTGACAATTCCTGAGTTTGGGCAGCAAGAATAGGCTGCTGACAGGATAGGCTATCTGGAAGAGAAAGGATGAAGTTAGGGGGGTATGAGAAGTTTGCATGGGAAGTAGTGAATGCCTTCGCCCAAGTGTGAGGGGGAGAAATAGGGACCCCTGAGACTGTCCTATTTGTTGATGAATACTTAGAGGCTGAGCAATGAGAGGGGGGATTAAAAGGAGCTGTCTGAATGCCTTTCTCATCCACACATGGGATAAGAAAAGGGTATCATCATGATAATTGTACAGTAAGCCCCGAGGCCCCTGTCAAGAGATACTTCAACTAAGGCTACTGAGTCAGGGGGTCTCCAAAGCTGACATAAATGGTGTCAGAAGTAAGGATACAGAATTTTTGGCTTTGTTGAGTCTGGGCCACCATCAGCCACTTAAAAGTGAAAGTCAATGCAAAGTTTTGCTCACTGAAGAGGAGGAACTGCCTCTCTCCCTCTGCGTTCTCTGCTACCCCCTTCCTCCTCTTTCCCGAACTCAAGAAAGTCCTTTTGTTTGTGTCTTTCTTGATTTCTTTCTTCAGTGTTGTGCAGTTTTCTGATTACAGGTCTTTTACCTCCTTGGTTAGGTTTATTCCAAGGTATTTTATTTTCCTTGTTGCTGTATCAAATGAGATTCTATCCAGAGACACATGAAAAGATGCTCCATATCGCTAGCTATCAGAGAGATGCAAATGAAAACCACAATGAGATGCCACTTCACACCAGTCAGAATGGCCATCATAAACAAAGCAACAAACAACAAGTGTTGGACAGGTTGTGGAGAAAAGGGGACCCTAGTGCACTGTTGGTGGGATTGCAGACTGGTGCAAACACTATGGAATTTTCTCAGAAAACTAAAAATGGATCTGCCTTTTGACCCAGAAATTCCACTGCTAGGATTATATCCTAAGAACCCTGAAACACCCATCCAAAAGAACCTATGCACCCCAATGTTCATAGCAGCACAATTTACAATTGCCAAGTGCTGGAAGCAACCTAGGTGCCCATCAATAAATTAATGGATCAAAAAACTATGGTACATTTACACAATGGAATTCTATGCAGCAGAAAGAAAGAAGGAGCTCCTACCCTTTGTGACAGCATGGATGGAACTGGAGAGCATCATGCTAAGTGAAATAAGCCAGGAAGTGAAAGAAAAATACCATATGATCTCATCTTTAACAGGAACCTAACCAACAAAACAAACAAACAAGCAAAATATAACCAATGACAATGAAATTGAGAACAGACTGACAGTGACCAGAGGGGAAAGGGCAGGGGATTTCAGGGGGAAAGGGGAAGGGTTTGCAGGAACAAGTATAAAGGATACAAACAAGGGGGGGGGGAGTTGGAAATGGGAGGGAGGTGGGGAGGGCAGGAGGGGCTGGGATGGGGGTAAAGGCAGAAAACTCTACCTGAACAACAATAAAAATAAAAATAAAAATAAAGTAAAATAAAAACTTAAAAAAAAAAAAAAAGTCCTGATACTTTAAGGAACCAAATGACTGGGTCAAGTTCTTTCTGTCCCCAAGAAAGGTCACACACACTCTGTATGAATATACTGAGTAATTTCAGAGACAGGGGGGACTCAACTTCCTATGGTTCCCAAGGATCTAGGCACCTAATCACCATCCTCCGTGGTCTAATGATGGGATTTGGGCAAGATTCTGAACGGGGGAGTGAAGTTAACATGGCTCTATGAGGAGGCCTTTTGGACTAATCCAACACAGCATTGTTGCTCGTACATCTGAATGAGGCATAGACACACCATCCTGTGTCAGAGGGGACTATCCCCACCAGGAAGGGGCTGAAAGTAGAGATTGCTAGTGGGACGGACAGACTCTCTGCCATTTGTTACTAGTGAGTGAGCCAGGATTCAGTGTGTATGACTCTACCCTCTGACTTCAAAGTTTTCACCCTACAGATGTTGTCCTGTTAGTTGGCAAGTCAGAAACACCCATCTCAAAACTCCTGACCATCTCACTTAGAGTAGCAGGGGTGGCTGTTAAAAACCCAGCAAAATTCAGTGTCCTGCTCGTCAAATGAAGTTTCTTGGAACTATGTGGGCAGATTCACAAGACTCAATTCCTCCAGCACCCCAGGAAAAAGTGCTGTATCTCTAGGACCACACCACCCAAAAAGAGGTTCAGCTCCTTGTTGGACTTTTGGGGACTGGAGACAGTATGCACCTCACTTGGGCATTCAATTTGGTCCTTGATATCAGCTAATCCACAAATCAGCATTCTCAGAGTGGGGCTCAAACCAACAGCAGTGAATGTTCTCTTTGTCTCCTACAATAAGCCTGTACTGCAGCCAGCCAAAGATCATACGGTCTGCTGGAGTCAAGAAACTGCAGTGGCTCGCACTTCGACCCCTGCATCTGTCATCCTTGTCCATGTGCTACGGAAACAGAATAAGTCATGTGGGCATGGCCTCTTTTGAACCGTTTTGCTATGCTTAATGCCATCAAGGGCAGCTCCTGAACATGGACTCTGCCTTGCACATGTAGAAACACAAAGACCAGCAAGCATTTAAAAACTTGATTAACATTGTACAAATGCACATGCTTCTGGCTGCTGAGCAGTCTTAGGTATGCCATGTATAGTTCTCCAGGCTGCAAATACTCAGTGACATGGCCCATGTTTCTTTACCAAACCAATGTAACAATGATCCAAGTCAAGTGTGACAACAACTCCCAGACTGAAGTGACTTGTGACCCCTTGGCCTATCCATTTCAATGTAGGAGAGATAGTCATGACGAACTATTTCTCCATCATGGATGAGGGATGCTTTGGGCAATGACACCAGAGGTAGCAGGCCAGTCTAACTGCATGACTAATAATGGATAACAGACTGGCTCTAGCCCTGGCTGCTGTGGCTCAGTGGAATGCATGCCAGTCTGTGAACAGAAAGGTTGCTGGTTCAATTTCTGGTCAGTCCACGGGCCTGGTTGGGGGCATATGAGAGGCAACCGATTGATGATTCCCTTTCTCCTTCTCTCCCTCTCTCAAAATAATAATAATTATTATTATTATTATTATTATTTATTTATTTTTTTTAAAGATTGGCTTTAGACTACATCCTGGATGTCTAAAATAACACCCACTGCTACCCTTGCCAGTTACAACTGGCTGGCTGGGAACCTAGAAGTCATGATTGAAGTCAATACTGCTGGTTGGCCTCTTCCTGCTATTTGGAACCCTATTGATATTAGCCTTAACCAATGCTATATGAAACAAGTTGAACAGGTGTGGTCCCAGCTTCTGTTGATCAGATTAAGCAGGGTGGCCAATATATGAAAACTCAAGTCTAGCTAGGAATGTTATAGGGTCAAAGGGTGGATTATCCTTGGTAAAGACAATTTGCTACAGACCCTTGAAGATCCCTGTATATTTCTGTTGTGGGTATGCCAAGAATGCAAGACCCTGATCAATCTTTACCCAGGTTATTTCTCAGCATTGTGTTTGCAGGGAGCAGCCTTAAGAGATAAGCAATACCTTCTTCTGGAAAGGAGAATGGGCTTACTGCTTGCTTGCTGTATGAGAGACAGATTCCCTAAGCTCAGTATTCCCAGGTTGTGATGTGAATGTTTGCATGCATACTCATCTAGGTGCCCCCATATTGTCCCTGTGGGGTTTGGGAGATTAGGATGAACTAGTGCAAACACGATGCCTATGCTGCTTACTGTGCCATGAGAAATCAAGAGCTTTGTCTCTGACCCTGTAGTCTCACATCTTCTGCCAATATATGGGAGGCAGTAAGAGGTTCACTAGTACAACTGGTCACAACTAGACAAATAACTGGAGGGTAGAGATGGTTCATGTTATAATAGGAGGGGAGGAAGTTATATGGATACAGATGTGTTAATAGATCCAAAGGTTGAGAAAGTTTTGTTTCCATTTTCTCAGTGAAAAAATAAACAAGCTGAGAATGAGGAGGGAGGATAGAAGGCCTGGGTAAAGAGGAGGTGTGAAATGCTTGGGGAGGAGGTGTGAAATACCTGGGGAAGGTCTCAGCACAAAAGGTGCGAAATACCTGGGGAGACGTTAAAATGCATTAGGACTGTCACAGTGCTGTGGACACTTGATTTTCAGGACTTTAAATTTTAAGGGAAAAGATGCAGCACGGTTGGATCCCTCTCCCCCCATTCAAGCCCATTCAGCTGTTTAGGTGCAGATGCAGAGTAGGTGAAGTGGTTGGAAACGAACAAGATTTGAGTGTTCAGTTCAGAGGGACAAGATTATTCAGGGTACATGCAAGGAAAGTGATGTCTCTGCTAGATGAAGAGGAAAGGGAGAGTGATGGAATTACAGGCAAGGGAGAGGTGATGAAATCAACTGGACACCCTGGTAGTCAAGAATTGTTGGAACAGGCATTAAAATACGGTGTGACTTAGAAAGAGGGGTGAGTAGGATGCCAGAAGTGGAGATATTGGAGGTAATTATAAGATTTACAGCCTTGTTTTCATTATTGAGTCATGACATCACTTTGGTGGATCAGTTTTTCAATTAGCACTTTAAGTCCTTGCTACACATTAGAATCATCTAGAGAGAGAGAGAAAACAACAACCCACACCTAACTCCCAGAGTATCTGATTTATTTGGATGATGCAGATTTCAGAAATTAGTTTTTCATTAAATTTGTCCAGGTAACTCCAATGCGCAGGCCTGGTCAATAACCATTGTTCCAAGAAATTACTGACATAAAAAGATTGATACAATTATTAATGGTAGAAAGTCAGTGTACCAGGTACTAAATTATTCTAATAACTGGGAGGGGAATGAGATCAGATAAATTATAACAGGTGAGGGAGCTGGTGGCATAGCAGATGGTAATTCTAGTTCTCAACAAAAAGCATTTGCAAGAGAGAAAAATGTGCACACACAAACCTGTTTAGCCACTTTGTAGATGAATTTCAAATAAGCTATAACTTAATTTTCTTATATTTTGAACTGATTGAAAATAAATTAAAGTCAGTAAAAAACAAAACAAAACAAAACAAAACAAAAAATTGCCTGACACCTAAGTTCAGAGAATTCCCCACATCTCACCATGATAAAGTTTGATTTGAATAAACTACTTAATTTTATAATTACAAATATTGCCAAAATTATTTAAAAACTAGTGTAAGAAATAAAAAATAAATTGACTGGAATGTTTACTGGAAAATCCATGTCAAACTCCATAACTTAAGACAAATTAAAAATATCTACAAAAGTTCAGAACATTCAGTATTTTGAGATAAAACTAATTTTAGAAAACTGGAGTATCATGGTTATAAAAGCAACATTTATGGCAAGGAATATATTTTTAATTACAGGAAATATTGAAAATAAAATACATCTAACAAAATATGTACAGCTGTTGCTTTGGGGGAAAAGGTGGCAAAATATTTTTATTTTATTCACATATATTTATTAAGAGATTTTTCGTTAGACATTGCAAACAGTCCATTTTTCTTGTATGTTGCTATAATACATGGATTCACACAAAGGAGATGGAACACATAAAATCACAAAGATGGTTGCAAAGTAAGGCACATCACACCCAATACACACGGAATTACTGCAAAGGGTAACTCGGACACATAAGGCACAGTAGTTTTAGAAAGAGAGCACCACCTACCTCCAGGTACATACAAATGCACACACACAAACTCCACTTCATGAAACCACAAGAGGAAACAAAATGTATCATCAATAACTGGCCTTCCACTTTCTACGTTAAAAGTTTTTTTCCAATCATAATGAAATTTATTAAAGAACAGGATTTTCTTCAAATGCGTATAGTTCAAACACGATTAGTTTTTGTATCCAATTTTTTTATTTTATACTACTGTTATTTTATTAATATATGCATATATCTATATTCTTTAAAATTAAAACTTTAAAATTTAATTGTAAAAAGCTGTTTTCTACTTAATATGCCATAGTTCAGCACGTACGTACGTACCACTCTGGAAGGCTGATTAAATTACAACATGAGTTTAGAAACAAAAATCTAATGTTACTGAATGTATACTGGAATTTTAGCAAAATATTTTACTATATTTACCCCATATACTTTATATTATGAAATTTTAGATTAATACAGTGAGGAATTTTATTCACTGAAAAAAGTCCCCACATTTCTGTTCTATGGTTTTACAAAGTTTTGAATACAGCTTTAGTCTGATTTTGATAACATTTGTGTTTGGTGAAGAGTCCACATGACAGCGAAAATAATGTTGTGTTTAATATATGAATGTGTCTTTCCCATTGCAGTTCTTCTAGTTGGCAGTAACAAATTATATATAGGAATCATTATTTTATCAAGACCTCTGCTATTGTAAGAATAGACCTGCATATAGACAGCAAATTGGCAAGTAATTAAGTCACATTTAGAACAAAAAAGTTAAGCATGACTACATGACATCAAAGTTGGTAATCCTTTGGGCATGTGTTAAAGTTACGGGTTATAAACACATGAAAACTAATAGCACATTAAAACAAGTACTATAAGAATATTTATATACAAATATCATGGCTCATTAAGAAAAAGATTATTAAAGCATAATGTGAACAATACATTATATTATTTCACTGTATAAACACACTTGGAGGAGTAATTTAAGTCAGGAATAACAAAAATACCCATATAACATCAGTTAGCACTATTAATATATATTTTTTCTGTCATATGTATGAAAATATACATAGATATAGCTCTTTTACACCAATTTTTTAACATAAATATTCACTGATTTAAATAAAAGTTGACAGAGGTAGAATTTGTATCAATGTTCATGATTTTCAGGAACTTCAAGTACATCATTACTGTTCTGTCCTCTAACAAGCCCGTGTGGCCACTCGTTGAAAGTCGTCATTCTGAAAAAGTGGGGAGCAGAAAGATGGGTTAAGAGAAAAATGAGCAACCAAGTTACTCAGTACAGCATGGAAAACTGAAACTCAGCAATGTTTTCATTGAAATTACAGTCTCTAATAAAACCTCTGCTTAGAATTAAGTTACATTTAAAGATTAAGAAGTACTGTTCTCTACTTCAAGAAGATGTTCCTTTCAAACTACCACAGCACATCAAAACACACGAGGACTAAAAGAATGACACGTGGTAACAGACCGGAATAAGGGCATGTTAACAGAGAAAAATCACTCAGAATAAGGGGTAACATGATGTCTAAGTTAAATAAAATTGTACACAAGTACTGGAAGTTATGTTGCCTAAGTCTTCGAATGTTACAGAAAGCAATTATTTTTCAAAAGATTTTCACCTTATATGCTATCTAATCATCCTCCCAATTAAAACACACACATTAAAATCTGAAAAATCCCACATTGGAAACATTGGAAAGCAAATATATTTTCTATATTAGGGAAGACATACTTCAGAGAATGTTATCAGGCATGTTCTCTATACTGATGTAAAACATTATTGATACGAGAAAAGAATGGGAAACAAGCTATATGTCCCATTAGAGGAGAATGATAAATAAATCCCAAAATATCCATGTGATAAACCATTAGGTCACTGTTTTAAAATGGCATTTTTGAAAATGTTTTTAATGATATCCATAAATCCTCACAACAGTATTGGGAGGCGGAGAGGAACCACAAGAACATAACAGAACAAAAAAAATAGGATAAAAACTGACTTGAGTATGATCTCTATTAGAATTATATGTGTGTCTATGCATGTGTGCATGTTAACTACAGATTACATACAAGAAGGAAGTTAACTACAAGATTAAATACGTGGCAAAGTTCATGTTATATATATTTTATTGCGATTAAAAATGTTTTCTAATTAGTATCAAAATGCTAACTGCTATATTCTCTGGGTTGTAGGATTAAAAGCAATTTTGATTTGTATATCCAAGTTAGTAGCAGCATTTTCATAACAGCAACCCCAGTGTCCATCAACTGATGTATGGATACGCAAAATGGGGTGTGTACGTACCACGGCATGTTACTTAGCCTTACGAAGAAAGGGAGTTCTGAGGGAAGCTCCAACATGGGTGAACCCTGAAAACATTATGCTGAGCACCATCGGCCAGTCACAGAGGACAAACACTGTAGGATTCCATGTGAGGTGCACAGGGTAGGCGAATTCATGGAGACAAACTGTGATGGTGCTGGTTAGGGGCTGGGGCGACAGGAGAACGGGGAGTTAGCAGATATGAGTACAGGGTTTCAGTTGGAGAAGATAAAGTTCTGAGGTTGGACAATGAAAATCATTTGTGTTCAACAATGTAAATGTACTGACTGCCAGAGAAATTTACACTTAAAAAATGGTTAAAATGATAAATTTAATGTTATGTGTATTTTCCATATAAAAATGTAAAGAAATTGATTTTGATTTATACTTCTTTATACTTTTGTACTTGTTTTTTTCAGTGAGCATGTATTAGATAAAATAATCAAAAAAATAAAAATCAAATTGGGTTATATATTTTAACCATTATTGACTGTAAATATGAGCTGATATGACTATTTCATATTCATTTTTGAGTACTTATGGGGAAATTCCTTAAAACTAGTTTTGGTGACAATATTTAGAAAATATGAATGACAATTAACAACGTCATTGGGATACTTTGGGACTTGTTAATCGTTGTATAAGTGTCTAATTCACCTCTACCATGATGCCTATAATAAAAAAATAAAAAATAACAAGGGTTGACAAGATCTGAAACATTGGAGCCCTCGCACTGCTGATGGAAATGTAAAATGGTACAGAGGTGTGGAAAAAGCTTGTCAGGTACTCAAGAAGTTAAACGTAGAATTTTCACATGACCCACACGATACCAATTTCCATAGGACATCAATGTTCTCAGCAGCATTATTCACAATAGCTAAGCAATGAAAACTATCAAGGTGTCCATCAACTGATGAATAAACAAAATGTGGTATAAGCATACAAAGGAGTATTCTCCAGGCATAAAAAGGAATGAAGTTCTAAGACACTCTATGACATAGACTGAACCTTGAAAGCATTATCTGAAGTGAAGTAAAGGCAGACACGAAAGGGCAAGCTGTATGATTTCACTTACACGAAAACCTAAATAGGCAAATTCACAGGGACAGAAAAGTACATTAGAGGTCACCAGGGGCTGGGGAAGCGAGCCCAGGGAACTGAAGCTTTCTTGCTTCATAGTTGCAGATTTCTATTTGGGATGATGAAAAACTTTTGGAAATAGTGGTGATGGCTGCACAACACAGAATTTCAGGCCACTGAGTTTTCACTTAAAAATAGTTAAGATGGCAAAGTTCATGTTATATATATTTTATTGCGATTAAAAAATGTTTTCTAATTCACCACATCTTTAGAGATTGCTGGAATCCACTAAGTTTTGTATCAGTGATTCTTAAAATATATTCTGGGGATCCCTGGAAGACCCTGAGACTCTTTCACGGGATCTTCACTCATTACTTCACAGGAGCACTGTGGAGTTTCCCACAGGATACGTGACGTGACAGGCCAAGCGTAAATATTTTAGATTTGTGTGCCACCAGGTCTCTATCACAACTACGTACGTATTTTTTGGACCATAAGATGCACCTAGGTTTTAGAGGAAAATAGGAAAAAAAATTTTGAAGCAAAAATGTGGTAAAATATTTAATAACATAAATAACATAATATTTCACCAACGTAAATGTAAACAGAACTCAACAGCAGCATTAACAACCATTATTCCTCCCAAATTTAGGGGGGGAGTGCATCTTATACTCTGAAAAATACAGTAATTCTGCCACTGTAGAAAAGCAGCAGTCTCACACAGTATGTATGCAATGGGTGTGGCTATGGTCCAATAAAGCTTAATTTACAGAAACAGGGAGTAGGGCGACTTGTCCCACAGGCCCCAACTTACCATCCCTGATGTACAATGCAGCTGCGGATCAGGCATGAGAAAATGTTTGTCACCACTGTTACGCAGCTTTGTAACAAGAATCTGAACCTCCACCTAATCACATTCAAATTAATGCAGCAGGTAGAAGTTGTGAGGACACAGTGATTGCAGCCCGCACTGAGAAGTGGTCCTCAAAGTGACGAGGAAAGTAAATGTTTTACGGAAACAAACAAATGCAAAAGCAAAAGCACAGCAATCAGAAATCTTTTAAACACAGGCCCTCCAAATACCAACAAGCCCTGGGAGCATCTGTACGTTAAAGCAGAGCACATAACTAATGTTATAAGATGGATTCTGAGGCATCAAGGAAATGCTTAATTATCTCCTATGTACTTCTATGAAAGAAGCAAAAAAATGCATATTTTTTAAAAACTGACTTTACTATTTCTGTCAACGAGCCTGCATTTTTCACAGTCACCTACCTCTCAAACCCTGTGTCCGATATGCTTCTTTCCCATTGTTCCTATCTCCACCGAATGAGCACGTTCTTTGACTCCCTCGGTCTAACGTGTCCTAGCACTCTGGAAAACCATCCTGTCGTGCCCACTCAGGCTCAAACACTTGCGTGTCCCATGACCTGACAGGCCCTGAACATGCATGCCTGGCGACCCGACAATTTCACTCTGAAGTATATGCCCAAAAGCAATGCACACTTCTGTTCATCTACATACAGGTACTAGAATGATCATAACTCTGTCATAGCCTGGGCTAGAAACTACCAGTGTCCATCAACAATAGAATGAGAACATGGACTGTGGTAAATTCATGTAACAGAAATGCAATGCAGCAACAAGACTGAGTAATCTACAAATGCACACAATAGTGGGATGAATATCACAAATGTACTGTTGAGGCAAAGAAGCTATAAATATATAATTTCATTTTTTAAATGTCCAAAAAGAGGCCAAAAAATGTATGCTTTTAATAGAATGGTTACTTTTAGAGCAGGGATTATGACCAGAAAGGAGCCCCAATGAGATGTTTTGTTTCTTGCCCTTAGTACAGGTTGCATAGAAGTATGTGCCCAGTTTGTAAAAATTCACTGAGCTGTATATCATGACACGACACTTTTCTGTGCATATAATTTATTTTTAAAGTCTGCCCTGGCCAGGCCACTCAGTTTTCAGAGCGTGGTCCTGCCACGCCAACGTTATGAGTTTAATCCCCAGTCAGGGCACAATCAAGAATCAACCAACAAATGTATGGATAAGTAGACCAACAAATTGATGTTTCTGTGTCTCTCTCTAAGATCAATTTTTAAAAATATCTGCCCTAGCTTTCAATATTGTTATACTGATCCTGTGCTGACTACACTGTTCATTTCATATCTCTTTCTGGTCTCCCTGCCTCTAGTTTCTAACCTCTTCCATAAAACCCAAATACAATTTTGAAGTTAATCTGCCAATAACAGTTCTTTCATTTTAATCCCTCCCTTTCATGCATCCTATACACAGGAAAACCTTCAAAGGCTCCCCCTGATTTACAGAGTAGTAAGTCTACAATCTCTAATTTACTCTCACATTAAATAATTGTAAATATCCCACTCTGCCTTCCACGCCTTTATCCCTCATTATTCCCCAACAACCTGCCATTCAAACCAGATTCAGTCTATTGTGTCATATACATTCCTGTTTATCTTTGTCCATAATTTTATCATCTACTATTTGTACCTTGAACCTGGCATTACATAAACTATTTCTATGATGTCTCACATTGTCATGGAGGTTTTACAATCATATATACCCACATAACCATTACCACCAAATAGAACATTCCATCATTCCCATCAAAGGTGGTCAGAAAGTTCCCCCGACCACTTTTGCACACAATTTCCCCACCTCCCCTGAACACTACTTCCTGATTTTTTATAAGCCCAGATTCATTTTGCTAGTCCATGATGTTACATGCATACCTTTCTGATCATTGTCAGTTTATGTGTTCAGGAGAATGTAAAGGGGACTTCAGAGTAGAACTAAGGGGTGGCGTGGGAAGACCATGCCGACGCATCTCTTGGATTGCTCGTTCTCTGTCAAATGAGATCAAATAAGGGATTATACCAAAAAGGGTTACACAAATATAAGGCACTGTTATTGTTGTTAATTAAATAATTTCTAGTCAATTTCCATATCTACTAAATTTAAATGCCATGCCCTTATATGATTTTTAAGTAGTAGATATAAGAAAGACTTCAAGAGAGGAACTGTACTATTATGAAAGACTGTTCAAAGCCCCTCTGAAGACAGATTTCCAAAGTTGTGTGGTTCCCCCTCCACCCCTTCTTTTCCTACCTCTTGCATATAAATCTAGCCTTCTTCTTCCTGCCTCCAAACTCCCAAATGTCAGAAGTAAAGTAACCCATTCTCTTTCTTATGCTTTCCTTCCCTGTGCCTGTGTCTGTCCCACAAAGCATGGGGACTGCATTGCCACCTCCTCTGGGAGCTCCGCATACAGAGCCTCTGGCCTAGACCTTTTCTGCCTCGAGTTCTTCAATATCCAAGATTTCTACCTAGTTGGGGGGGTTCGCAATCTAACTCTTTTCCACTATTATGTCCCTAAAGAAACTTATAGATATTCCACCCTCACCCCCCAATTATCTCCACACTTCATGAAATTTTAACACATAGGTACATTGCTTATATACTGTGGCCCTCTAGAGGGCCATCAAATACTGTAATACCTAAGGCCTTTTTGCTACTCCAAGAACCACTTTTGTCCCATGGGGTGGTAATATTGTCCTTTTAAAAATACACAATCTAGTTTAATGGTAAGAAGGAAAGACATGGTCATGTAGGTCAAGGTTTTCTGGGGACTGGGTAAGGAAAAAGGGGAGAAATTAAGGGGGTCTATAACCTTACGCAATAGAGAGCTTGAAATGAAAGAATTTATCATTAAGAAATGGAAATCATTATATATGTACAGTTTAACATTTTAAGAACCTAGGTCTTCCAAATTATGAGATAAAAAACACAACTTTCATGACACTGATGCAATTTCAAGCTTCATTTCTCACTAAATCATAAATATTGAATTCCTAGCAAATTCTGTCTATACTTCAAATAGCACATCACTGATGCTAATGGATAAGAGTGAGAACTCAAAAACTGACCTAATAAGCTATTTGAACATTATTTGAGAATTAAATCTCAGAAATGTTGGTATCTATGGCATTAACATAATAGAAAAAATTAATGGAAGACAAGAAACCCGACAGGTGATTTGCAAATTAGACTTTGATTTTAACTGTTAAAATAGGTGTCATTCCTGCCTGTAACACTTGGGGATTAAAATTTTTAACATAATGAAAGATATGAACTAAAATTTAAGTGAGTATAAAGATTACTAAGGTGTACCCTGACCAGTGTGGCTCAGTTGATTGGGCATCAGACTGCAAATTGAAGGGTCACTGGTTCAATTCCCAGTCAAGGCACATGCCTGTGTTGTACATTAGGTCTCTAGTTGGGGTGCCTACAAGAGGCAGCCAATTGATGTTTCTCTCCTTCTCTTTCTCTTTCCTTTCCCCTCTCTCTAAACATAAATAAATAAAATCTAAAAAAAAAATTTACTAACATGTAGCCCTAGCTGATGTGGCTCAGTGGATTGAGTGCTGGCCTGCAAACCAAAGGATCACCAGTTCGATTCCCAGTATGGGCACATGCCTGGGTTGCAGGGCACATGTGGCGTGCGAGAAGCAACCACACATTGATGTTTCTCTCCCTCTCTTCCTCCCTCCCTTCCTCTCTGTCTAAAAATAAATAAATAAAATCTTTTTAAAAATTACTAAGGTATAGAGAATATATTGTAGAAGTTAGGAGAATAGGCTTTAAAATTACACAGACCTGCCTGAATTTCATTCTTGACTGCTATTTACTATTTGTGTGACCCCAGTTTCCTATAATACAGACATAATAAACTGTTTTGACTCTTGTGGACTCCTTACTAGCTTGTTCACTTGTTAACTATATCCTCTGAAATAATGCCCTAATTTTGCCTTGAGAAATGCTATGGAAAACATTAAAAAAATACTTGCTACTTTATTTACTGTAAGGTATAGTATCTTCCACAACACTTGTTGCCTTTTTAAGAAGAATTACTAAAGAAATTTATTTTGAGTACTAATGCTAAAAAAAAAAAAGTTTGCTATTTGTAAGCCACATTAACCCCTTTTTAGACTGGGAGAGGAAATAAATAAAAACGCTGTCTAATGCTAAAACTTTTTCTTACCGTTCATATCTTTCCGTTGCAATCTGCCTTTTCAGGGCATCATGATCGGTTTGTAACTGTACCACTGTAGCCCGAAGCATGGTGGTCTCCCGGCTCTGACTAGTTCTTAAAAACAAATTTTAAAAGTCAAAGAAATAAATAATGAATGTTTTGTTTTATAGAGTTAAGTGCTATAGATTTTTTTGTTATTAATAAATATAAAGGTGATAATACTTAAGAGGGAAAAAAAGAGAAGGTCCAGACTTTCAACTGTAATTCTCTAATCTTCTGGAGCTTCTATCACAAAGTTCACTTTTTCATGCATGACTCTTACTTAATAAACATTTACTAAGCTTGCACCACGTACTAGGTGTGGTAGCAATGCTGGGGATACAAGTCTGAGTAAGACATGGATTGTAACATTTAGTTGTAAAGTATCTTCACTGGCTCTTTCTTGACTCTTGCCTCAGAAAGAAATATTTCTAACTCTTTTTAAAAATGTATTTTTCCAGCACTGGCTGAGTGGCGCAGCTGACTGGAATGTCCTTCCATGCACCAAAAGGTTGCGGGTTCCATCCCCAGTCAGGGCACGTACATAAGTTTCAGGTTCAGTCCCAGGTTGGGGAGCATATGGGAGGAACCTGGTCAATGTTCTCTCTCTCTCACATTGATGTCTCTCTCTCTAAAATCAACTAAAAAAAAAAAAAATCCTTGCATGAGGATTTAAACAAAAAACAACAAAAAAAGGTTAATTATGTCATTTGTGCTATCTACTCAGGTTTCCTCTCTTTTTCCAACAAATATGCTTAAAACCTCTCCATTCAAAAAAGATTCCATCATCAATCTCCTAAAAGGTAATCAATACACATGAGGGTCAAATTGCATAGCTTTTTTGAAGTCCTTCTCCTAGCCCACAGCGTAAGACACTGCCAGCACCCCCCTGTTAAATGCTCTCCCTTCGGCTGACTCCCCTCTTCCTTGCTGACATGTAGGCATTTTTCCAAAGTTCACTCACTGACTTCCACAGGAGCCACCTCTGTGGTGAAGATATACAAACCTACATCTCCAAACATGATGTCTCTTTTGAACTAAACCCCTAAACTTCCGAAAGCAGCAGCCTCATGAGTAAAATATTTTGGTTTTTATTACACTTCATATACCCATTACCATCTCCCTTCAAAAGCTGAAAAAATATTTTTATGGGTCCACCAGTATTTTTTAATCATTTCTTTTATGCTAGAAATATACAAAAAACTTACTCATATTAAAAAGTATTTTTGAGAAGCTATTTTCCTCACATGGATTGATTTATGACACTTACAATTTGCTTTCTGAAAGGGTTAACTTCTCTTTAAGTAGCTGAATTTCTGTATCCTTCTCATGGGAGTTTAAGTGAGAATGAAATTCTTTATCCCTATTTGTAGCCAACAATGATTCAAGGTTTTTAATTGTATGTCTCTCACTCGACAGTTGTTTTTTTAACAGCTCTGATTCTGATTTTATATTTTCTAATTCCACCACAACCTGCAAGAAAAACAAAGTAAGATTGCTTCAGTACAATTTCAGACTTACTCTGAAAAATTATCTGCAGGGCTATGAACACAGACATCAGTTCCTTCGTTTTGGGTATTGATTAAAGATTTTTGAACCACTATTTTCAGTATAAGAAAAACATCTTATTTTCAAAATCATCTTTGCTATTTTAGCAAGGACTTGTTTGGCTTTGAGATCTACTCCAACCTTCAAATAGTTTTTTCCAGTACTATCTTGTCAGGAGAGGGTCCTGACCATAAAATTTTAAAATATGGCCACCCTATCCCCAAGGAGGCCCTTCTGCTCTATTAAATTTGAGTCCTTTGGCTACAGAGTCAAGCCGGTACCTGAAAACAAATATGCTAAATGAGCAAAACCTAAAAACACCGATGTTTGAAAACACACATTGTGTTGTTTAAAGTAATGCTTCAGTTTGGGAATGAGAAGTTCTAGCTAACTAGACTCTTAGAGATTAAAATTCCTTGAGATTTTTATTAGGAAAAATATTCTACTTAAGAAGCAGTGAAGTGCTCATTCTTCCATTTAAGTCTTACTTTT
Organism: Anoura caudifer; assembly: GCA_004027475.1. NCBI lineage: Eukaryota > Metazoa > Chordata > Mammalia > Chiroptera > Phyllostomidae > Anoura > Anoura caudifer. Next base: position 161,664 of record PVKU01001685.1, on the reverse strand, counting down.
AAACAGAGAAAGAATGTATTGGGATATGCCCCTGTTCTATGATGAGAAGACTAATATTCTCCTAAACACATACCTACTCTAAAATAGCACCTAATTTCATTACCATGTTTACCAGAGAAATCTTGGCAAAGAATCTAGTAGTCCAATTTAGTTCTCAAAATCCAGCAGTCCAAGTAGTTTCTCCAGCCCTGACTGGAGTAGATGAGATGGTTGGGTGATGTCCCGCAGAGTTAGAGGACACTGGTTTGGTCCCAGTCAGGGCACGGGCCTACGCTGCGGTTCAGTCCCTGGGTCGGGGCGCATACGAGAGGCAATCGATCCCTGTGTCTCTTTCACAATGATGTGTCCCCCTCTTTCTTTCTCCCTCTCCTACCCTCTCTCTAAAAATAAATAAATAAATCTTTTAAAATAAGTAACTAATCCAAAGAGGAACAAATATATTAGGTAATAAATGATAAAGTAAGATAATTAGAGTAGGGCTTAATAAAACCATGTGTTACGACAATAACTCGTAAATGCTTACCCTCTCTAATTCAAGGTTTTTAGCATTCAATTGCTGGGTCAGAATGTCTTTGCCTGAATCAAGCTTAATACAGAGTTCTCTGAGAGATGACAGATCACTGAATACTGCTGCTTTCTCATCCTCTTGCTGTCTCAGCTCTTCCTCTAATCTAGATATGGCTTTTGTCATTGACGAGATCTGAGATTCATAAGCATGATGTGCATTTATGTGCTGAAAATAAAAACAGAAACAGGTAAAAGTTAAAGTAACCCAATAATTTTAAAGGCTTGGATCTGTGCAACTACAACCTCACTTTATAAAAACGTAAGCCAATGTTTGTATATTTTAAGATACTCTAAAGAAGTTGCCTGCTATTTAAAGAGAGCGTATTTCATGCTTAACAAAATAAACTGTATATAATTATTCATCATGGTACTAAGTACTTCCTGTTGTATACTTAGAAGACACAAAATTAAAAATTATTGTTGTAGGGTATTGTGACTATGAGAGATCTTTGAAGTTATACTAAATTTTACTTCATAAATTCTTTGTTATAATAATGCCTTTTCAAGAAGTAACACATATACAGGGTGGGGCAAAAGGAAGTTCACAGTTGTTCATATGGAAAATAATATAATAATAACTGTCCAAGAATAAGCTGTATTTCGTGTACTCAAAGCTGTACATCTACTTCTGAATTTTAAAAATGGAGTTTGCTTTAAAACCAAATACCTAAAGTCATATTTATATTTAATTTAATAATATGCTACTTTATAAGATATTAATAACTGAAATAATAAGCAAATTTTGAAATACTGATATTTTTCCTTATAAATACCTGCAATTTAAATTTCTTACAATTTAAATTTTCAGTGTTAAATACAAACTGACTTAAACTCTGCCTCTAGAGTTTAGGAACAACTCCATACCTGAAAACTAATTCAGAATGACTCTACTGAAATGAATCAACATTAAAAATCAAATACTGTGTGTACAAATTTAATAATTGTCAACAGTTGAAGAAAACTAAATTTTGGATTTTCCAAATATTAATGAATTAATAAAATCAAAGGTTTCCCCAAACAAACTCAATATAAATATGTAAATCAACTTTACGTACCACATAACAACATGAACGACAAAGAACAAGAGAATGAATGGAAGTTTCTCCTGAGAGCTCTTTTGAAGGTTGAGAAGCATGCCTTTAGTTACTATACTCTTAATAGGAAGCTTACAGAAACAGTGTATTCGCTTACTAGGACTGCTGTAACAAATTACTGCAAATTATTCGGTGTCCTAAAACAATGGAAATGTATTCCCTCCTAATTCTGGAGGTTAGAAATCTAAACTTTAGATGTTAACAGAATTGGCTTTCTCTGGAGGGTCTGTGGGCGAATTTGTTCTGTGCCTCTTCTCATCTTCTAGTGGCTGCTGACGGTCTTCGGAGCTCCTTGCCTTGTAGATGCATAGCTCGGATCTCTGCCTCCATCTTTCCCTGGCATTCTCCCTTGTGTCTTCTGTGTTCAGATTTCTTGCATCTTATAAGGTAGTGATTTTTAACCCTTTTCATCTTGTGGCACACATAAAGTAACTACTATAATTCTGTGGCACACCAAAAAATATATTTTTTGCCAATTGGACAAATAAAAATAGGTAATATTGATTCATTCATACCAGATGGCTATTGTGTTGGCTGTTGTCATTTTTCTGTTTGACAATCTAAAGGAAAAGAGATCAGTGCCCCTAACTAAATAGTCAGGTATTGCAATGTTTTAAAAGTTCTTGTGGCACCCCAGTTGAAAATAACTGTTATGAGGACACAAGTTATTGGTTATGGCCTGTCCTAATCTAGTGTAACCTCATTTTATCCTGCTTATAACTGCAAAGACACCATTTTCAAAAAAGATTATATTCACAGGTACTTGGGATTAGGACTTAAATATACATTTTGGAGGGCATAAGTCTACCTATTATAAAAAAAACCAGAACAATAACAAGTAGAGAAACTAAAATCCTTACACTGCTGGTGGGAATGTAAAATGGTGCAGTTCTTGTAGAAAACTGCATAACAGTTCCTCAAAAAATTAAACATAAAATAATCATACACTCCAGCAATTCCACTTCTAGGTATATCCTACAGGAACCCAGGACTCACAGAGACACCGTGCAACCATTTCCACAGCAGCATCACTCTCAGTGGTCAAAGACAGAAACAACCAGATGTCTATTGACGAATGAATGAATAAATAAAATGAGCTTTCTACATACAATGCAGTATTATTCAGCCTTAAAAAGAAATGAAATTCTGACACATGCTAAAAGATTCATAAACTTGAGGTTAAGTGAATCTTATGGCCAAGTAAAACAAACCAGTCACAAAGAACCAAATATTGTATGATTCTACGTATAGGAGATACTACACATGCACAGAGAGAGAAAGCGGAACGGTGGTTGCCAGAAGCTGGGGGTGTGCAGAATGAGGAGTTAGTGTTTAGTGGCAGAGTTTTGGTTGGGGAAGATGAAAAAGTTCTGGAGACAGATTGGATGGTGACAGTTGCCCAATAATGTAAATGTAGCGATTGCCACATAACTGTACGCTTAAAAATGGATAAAATGATAAATCTGATGTTGGGTATATTTTACTACATTAAAAAAAGTAACGGGGCTCCTAAGCAAACTATCAGAATTAATGACGAAAGATCAGCATTAAACTTGATTTTACCAATGTCAACCCTCATTTCAAATAAAGTACCTTTGAATGCTTTCTGTTAAATAAAATGTTCACAGGACAAACAAATATTTACCTCCTGAATTTCTTTTTCTAATAGCTCTACTCTTTCACGAAGGTGCCTCCTCTCGGTGTCGATGGAAAGAAGTTCCAGTCGAACGGAGCTACTTTCTCCCTCAGCTTGATGGGCTTTGACCTCCCAGTCTTCAGCACGGTGATGAAACATCTGAAATCTATCTAACAAATCTTGATTTTCTTTTTCCTGGTTCAAGCATAATTAAATTGTTTCAAAATTAGTAACTCTCACTTTCTGGAATACCTATGTCAGAAACACATACACACATTGGGATTTTTGTTTTAATTTAGGAAGCATAAGCTATCTGTTCAGACACTAAACTAAAATATGTGGGGAAGTACAAAGAGACAGGAGGCAAGGTCTCTGATCTCACATGTTAATAACAGAGGAGGCAGAATTAAGAAATATGACATAGTAAAAAAAAATCAGTCTTGAATCCAACCTAAACAATGTTATTTTACCTTAGTGGCCATTAAGCTCTCCCATCGTGACACCTCAGTTATGTAATTATGAACTCTACTCTTCATGTCTTCTTTTTCTTGCACTGCTGCTTCCAATTCCAATGAGATTTCCTATAAATCAGAACATTGAAGACAAATCTAAAATGAACAGAGTACCTAATGAGTTCTATTTCTATTCAAACAGCTACTTTTGAATTTGGGGAACAAGAGAGAGTAGGATAAAAGGAAAACTGTTTCTAAGTGTTACTTGCACTTATTTTTCCTGGCTGATCTTGACTTTTTTCTAATCCTCACCAGAGGACATGCCCACTGATTTTAGAGAGAGTGGGAGGGAAGGAGAGAGAGAGAAACATTAATTGGTTGCCTCCTGAACATGCCCCAGCCAGGCCCCAAACCCACAACCCAGGCATGTACCCTGATGGAGAACTGAATCCATGACCTTTCTGTTTTACAGGACCACGCTCCAACCAACTGAGTCATACTAGCCAGGGCTGATCTTGACTTTTTAACTTAATGGTACCACACATCTTCCACAATAGTCCTAACCATGTATCTGGCTCAAGGGTTGGCATTTTTAGAAATTCATATATCATCAATATGCTTTATATGGAATAATGTTGAAAGTAATTAAAAAAAAAACCAAAATATTAAAAATAGGAAAATTATTGGTTTTCTGGGTACCAGCACAAACAAACTGATACCTTTAAGTATTTGACACTTAAAATGTTCATTAATTGGCCCTGGCTGGGTGGCTCAGTTGGTTGGAGCATCATCCCATACACCAAAAGGATGTGGGTTTGATTTCTGCTCAGGGCACATAGCTAGGTTGCGGGTTCCATGTTCAGCTGGGGCGCAGATGGGAAGCAACTCATCAGTGTTTCTCTCTCCCCCCTCTCCCTTTATCTATCTGTAAAATCAATAAACATATCTTTAGGTGAGGATTATATATGTGTATGTGTGTGTGTACACTATTATACATATATTTATTAATTTCCTTATACCCCTAAGTAAATTAAGCCACTGGAAGTAAGTACAGGTAATTAAAATCTATCATGTAATTAAAACAGGTAATCTACAGGTAATTAAAACACAGCAACTTTGCCCTGGAAGTGATGCTGAGGTCCTCATCCAGTAGGGTGACAACGATTTCTGCCACAAGGGATAAGTACTGTGCTATCGGCTTTAGGGGGTCTTACAGCACAGGTGGCAAACACAAGGCCCGCAGGCTGAATCCAACCTTCCACCTTGTATCCGGCCCAGTACCTTGTTTCTACTTGGTGGCAGCACCAAGCTTTTGCTTAACTGTTAAGGAGTAGTTACATTTACACAGTTCTAAAATTATATTTTGTCCTTTGAAGGCAACCACGAGGCTGATGTGGCCCCCCCCCTGAAAATAAGTTTGACACCCCTGCCTTACAGTAAAGACCAAAATGGTGAGGGGACAACAGCTGTATCCATTAGATACCCTAAACTACATTTTTAAATACCTGTATAAACACCATTATCCTTAAAGAATTACTTCTGTTGTTATTATTAAAATAAAAAAAAACTTAGAGCTTAAGATTTAACAAAATATATACTGTAACACCATATAATATAAAGCTATCAAAGTTTATGCATTGCACTCACCTGGTTTTCTCTTGCCATTGTAGCCAGATCATCCTGTAATCTTCTATTTTCCTTAAAAGATATTTCTTTAGCTCTTCCTACTTCTTCGAGTTCTTTGTTAGTTGCATCAAACTGGCGCCGGAGGCTGATTATCTCACGGTCCCGATTAGTCAGTGTTTCCTTTAGTTGGCTGTTACATGGATAATGTAAAAATAAAAAAGAAAGCTTTTTGAAAAATTTAGTTCATTAAAAAAAAACTGTTCATGGACAACAGTGTGGTAATTGTCGGGGGATGGATAGGGGTGGAAGAGGGTATGCGGGGATAAATGGTGATAGAAAATAAAACTGCTGTACTCTGAATTAAGTATACCAATAATACAAGAAATTATAACTACTGCATTAAGACACTGATTAATTAGGTAAAGCAGACATTTTTAGCTCTCAACCAATCATTATGAGCAAATGCAGTCATAAAATAATTTTACTAGTCCAAAAGTCTAGTAAAAACAGAAGACATTCAACTGTTAGGAGATTCATTTAGCAAATAACAGAATAATAACAGATTCTATTGGTAAATATTTACTTAATATTTAAGTCCCCACTATGACATAATATCAAAAGATATACAGAAAAAATACGAGTAGTGACTTTGTCTTGAAGTAGAGAGACTGGATATAAAATGTAAAATTTTGTTCAAGATAGGGTTAGATGTAGAATAAATTTAAGGCTGGCTACAACTTAAATTTTAATAATTAAGGCCTGCACAGGGTAGTTACAGTAGAAACAAAGAGCAAGTAGGCATGTAAAAGAATAATTAATAAGTATTTAAATATGGATGATAGAAAATGGCAGAAAGTTAAAGAGAATAACACTTTCACGCAGAAGACTGAGGAAATAATGCTACTGCCATTGGCAAAAATAGAAAAATTGAAACTGGAAATTAAACTATCGACAGATGCTACTTAAATAAAGCTGCATTCACGGAAAACTTCTAAAAAAAGCTAGATGCCATTACATTGGTTACTTACTTCAGAGAAGATTCATACTCGGAGAATGTTATCTTCATCTGAGCAATAGCTTTTTCCTGTAGAAGTCAGAAATATATATGATTTGAAACAATTCATATAGGAATGGCTTAAGTTGAATTTATACAATTTAGCACATTCATGCAATTCAAGTCCAATTATATAACTTATGCTGTAAATGAAAGCTCCGCATACTAGCATGTTTCTACTCACTCTAGGAACTTACACTGTTTCCTTGAGTTTGCTGTAATCACAACTGATAAAATTACACTCAAGGAACAAAACTTTTGAAGATCCAAATCATCGAGGTAAAATGAAATTTAAACATATTACAAGATACAGCCTAGGCCTTAACTTGTACACAGGTAATAAGAACTGCATATTTAAGACAGAGAATGCAATAATCTTTTCTGTTCAGATGCTGGCTAACCATGTATAACAGTCACGTACTTTATTAGCAAGGTTTTCTTGCAAGTTTGCTATCTGTTCTGTCTTCTCATCTACAGCTTCCTGAAGAAAGTCTTTTTCTTTATCAATAACACCAATGGTCTTTTTCATTACATGAGCCTCTTGATCCTGTGAAGTCATCTTAAGGTGTAGTTTACCTATAAATGAGTAGAAGTGTTTGTTAGCCAAAGTAAATTAGGGTTAGCAAAAATAAAACTTAAAAACGCTTACCTATATTTTCCTCCAGTATTTTTATTTGTGCTTGGGCTGATTCAAGTTCACCTCTTTTTATGGAAAGTCGGTGCTGATAATCATCAAGTGACTGCTGTAGCTGCTCATTTACTAGCCTAAAGAATCAGTGGACAAAAACAAATGGTATTCTTTATCTCTGGTAGAAATAATTTTAAAAAGTGAGAGATCTCAAAAAATATTTTCTTATTTTTAAAGTTTCTTTTATTTCTTATTTTAAAGCTCTTCCAGTATAATCAATGGCATATTATACAATATTTCTTGCCGTCCACCTTCCTTCTTCAAAACGTTTCATCTTCCTAAAAATAATACAGTATAAAAATCAAATTAATTGTGTGCTCCTTTCTAGAGGCTTCCTGGTAGTTTTAAAGCTCTTCTCAGTTTCCTAATATCAACCCTCTTTCTCCTAAAATCTATTTCCAACAGTGGAAGCAAAACAAGAGTCCTGCTTTTACAGAGTGGCTTGGTACTCAAAGGATTATCCTTAAACCCTAACAATCCAGACCCGTGAGCTTTTAATTTTGCTTCCTTTTCTAACTTTTTTGGTGGTTCATCAACTGGAGGTCATAGTAAACTGGGAAAGTAGGCATTAATTGTAGTGCAATAAGGATTTAAGACTAAAGACTGGTTTCAGGGGGCAAAAGAAAGAATGGACAGAGGAAATAATGACAATTTCAGAGTAATCTCTTACTGATTAGTAAGACTATTTTTCAGAAGTAACAAGAAGTTGCTCTCCTGTCATCTGGAGACTTTGGAATGCTTTTAGCCCTGACCTACAAGTTCTTAACCCTGCCTTGCTGGAAAGACAAAGCTTCCACCTAGGCTATTTATCGGGACCTCCCACAGGTTCCCTTTGGGGCACAGGTGGCAAAAACAAGGCCCTCGGACCACCTCCACCTTGTTTTATCCGGCCTGGCACCTTATTTTCACCAGGCAGCGGCACCAAACTCTTGCTTAATTGTTAAGAAGTAGTTACATTTATACAGTCTTAAAATTACATTTAGCCATTTGCAGGAAACCATCAGGCTGATGTGGCTCCTGGTGAAAATGAGCTTGACACCCCTGCTTTAGGGTTTGCCTGAGGATAAGACAGGGAAGAAGATACCCAGGGTGGCTTAGCTTAGAATTGCTTAATGGGGAGGAGCTTTGGATTCTGGAACCTCTAATAAGATGGGACAGCTCCTTGAAAATGAAGTTCTACTGGCAATACTCAGGTGTTCTGAAAGACAAATGACATGACACTGGTTGCTCTAATAGCAAGTGAGGATGATCCAGAGGGAGAGAGGAAAGTCAAGTTGAGGATGACTTCTTTAGAACTGCACAAACAGAATCCAGTCAGCAAGATTCTATGTTCAAGAAATCTTATTTCATAAAATTATCTTTGAGTCCAGGTAACTGTATTCCAGCTGTTCTTAAAAGCTATAGCTATTGCTCTGAGGGATATAACCACAGGAAGTATTCATTGTATTGAGACTTTATATATATTAGCTTATTTATTCCTAGAGCAGTTCTATAATTAGAACTATTAATTCAGTTTTATAGAAATAACTAATAACTTGCCCAAGGTAACAAAGCAAAGAAAAAATGTAAATCCAGGCTGGGTGAACTTGATGTTGATGTTTTTCTACCAGACCACGTTGCCTTTTATGAAGAATACAGGGAGACCAACATCCTCTATGTGGGCGGGAGAATGTCTGCCAGTAAGCTATACAGAGTTCTTTTAAAAATCCAGTGACCCCCTGAGTCCCAAGTAGTTGGCTGTGCTTGAAATCTTAAGTAGAAATGTAAAGATCTCTTTACATCTAAATTCATTAGCAGGGTTAATTCCCCATGAAAGGGTAGGTTAAGTAATGTCTTGACTGATTATACATATAAGGGGGTCCTTGGTGAGTCCTAAAAATAGCTTTGTCTTTTCATATTCTAGTGCAGGGAAGGAAGGTGACAACAGAGATTTCTATATGAGGCCTTGGACATAACTTTTGTGACATTAGTACTGCTGATAAGATAAAGGTCTTCTTGGTGGGCTGGGATGGGAGTAGAAGACAGAAAACGGTATAAGAACAATTAAAAAAAACAAAAGAAAAAAGATAAAGGTCTTCTTAATAAAAGAATTGAGGTATGGTATAGAGTTCATCGTGAAGAATAGCTGAGTGACTATCAGATTCTTTGTTCAGGGTGGTCTCTGGAAAGAAAATTTTGAGAATTTTTTAAAAGTTTTAATGTGCTTGGGTGATGCTCTGACCAGTGTGGCTCACTTGGTTGGGCGTTTTCCCGCAAAGCAAAAGGTCACAGGTTCAATTCCCAGTCAGGGCACAAGCCTGGGTTTGGTCCCTGGTAGAGGCACCTACAAGAGGCAACCAACTGATGTTTCTCACATCAAGGTTTCTCTCCCTCTCTTCCCCCTCTGTAAAAAAAAAAAAATCTTTAAAAAAATTAATTGGGGTAACATTGCTTAATAAGATCACACAGGTTTCAAGTGTACATTTCTGTGATACAAGATCTGTACATTACATTGTGTGCTCACAACCCAAAGTCAAACCATCTTCTGAGAGAACCTTTTGAGAACTAAGTTATTAGGAAAACTGAAGCAATTTCTTAGCTTTGAAAGTGCTATAAACATAGCAAAGGGAAGTGATGACTTCCTACCAAAAAGTAAATCAATAAAACTTCACTTAGAATCAAAGTTCTAGCTCTCTACTACCCATGTGGCTGTACCTCAAATTCCTCAGTTTTATTACCTTATATTACATGGAGGCATGCATGTTTTCATTTTAGGGGGCAAAGTAATTACTTTCCTTCACAATTAATGGACAGCATCTTAAAGAGTCCATTATTCATAAAAAGTCTTGAAGTTCTAAAATGGAGCTGAAGCTCCATCTAAGAGGAGTAGGCTAGGAATTTTAATGTCCTATTAGAAGAAACAAACTAATATGATATCCCTATTTTAGATGTCTCTATAAGTCCCTAGTCATGGCCCACCACTAACCGAAAGGCTACTATTAAGTATCATCTTTTGGTGAGCCAGAGAGAGGGAAAAGGATCAGGACAGGCTTTTCCTTTACCTTTCTGCAAAGGAATAATGACTAGTATCTGGGGGCCTAGTCCCTTTGGCCCTTTCAAGTCCAGCTCCATGAGCTCAGCTATGGTCACTTAGGGCCCTACCTCCTCTTCCTGTCTTGGTAGAAAAATGTTAGACATGCCCAGTAGACAGTTTTTAGGCATCCTAAGAAATCTATGAGCCTTCTTTTCTGTATCTACAATGGTTTTCAATTCCCTTAACAAATAAATACTTCTCAAGGGAAAAGAGTTAGTTATATTTGGTTTTCTGAATACACCTAAATCCTACTGTAATAACTGATACCTATTGCCATAATATTAACTCTAACAAGAGTTTATGAGCCCTTCCACAGAAAATCTGCTAACGCATTTCTTTGATCCAGGGTTAAGCCTATAACCCTATAGTTTTGAAGAATGCTCACAAATAACTAAAGACTAAGGTGAAATGAAAACAGTCTGAAACTGTTATCAGCTGCAGGAATCTAAATATTTAGAGACTCATAGACAGCAATGGTGAGGGCTAGGGTTGTTAACAGTGGGGTTAACTGAGAAAGGTCAGCTCTCTAACTGGGCTGGAAACTATTTATTCTCAAGCAGGTCATGGCAAACTACGGCCTGCTACCAATTTTTATAAATCCTAAGTGCAAGGAATGGCTTTTACATGTTTAAATTATTGAAAAAAAATTACAATAGAAGATCAATTATTTTGTGACATAAAAATCATATGAAGTTTAAACTTCAGTGTCCGTAAAGTTGGACTGAACCACAACCACACTCCCTGGTTCGTACATCGACTGTAGCTGTTTTGCACTACAAAGGCAGGACTGAGTACAGGCAACAGGGACTACCTGGCTAGCAAGTCTAAAATACTCACTCTGTCCTTTTCAGAGTAAGTCCACTGACCCACAGGTCTAGAGGATAGCTAGCAAGCATCCTCTAAGGGGCTAAGACCATCTTTCCTGGGTAGAGTGAAGTTGCTTTACAGCATTTTTGCTAAGAAGTTTTGACTTGGGACATAAAATGCCAGGTCTTATTAAATGCTAAAATTCAAGGAAAACAATAGTTATTTGTTTAACTTCAACGGGTGGTTACAAGGTGGGATTTTGTATTATGTCCTCCGGTGTTGCACCAAAAGACCAGACCACAGACCCTCTATTTGGACAATAAGAGACTACGGTTGAAATAGTCTGCTTGGTTTAAATACAAAAACAAAAACAGGAATAAACAGTCTTTCTCAAAAAGGAAAGACTGTTTGGTGGCACTGAAATTTGGTGGAAGGGAAAGGGGAAGGAAAGAGAAGGGAAGGGAAAGAGAAGATGGGTTCACCAAGTAGATGGAAAGGAATACACGATTCATCTGAGTTATCAGCTTCTTAAACGTCTTCATGACAAGGGAAAGAGAACCTGATGTGATTAAAGGGGTAGCAAGATCTCTACTGACCATACCGAAAGTAGCATGAGGTTTGAATAACATGGCTTTGCTTCCCCAGAGTGCTTGGTATTACGATTTGTACTGAGTTTAGCTTTGGATTTGGACCTGATGGTTTGAACTCATGGCTCTACCAACTATGCTGATACGAAGTACATGAATGACACACTTTCCTCAGAAGCAAGGTAAGTCATATTTTTCTGCCAGGGCAAAACAAAGTTACAGAACCACCCTTAGGTGAGGGAAGTACCAAACTGAGCTCACAGAAGAAAAGGGTATCAGTATAACAAAGAAAACAGCAAAGGTGCCATATGCTAGGGTGGCCAAGAAGCAGGCATGAGAGCTCTGCCTTGAGTGCCTAAGACTGTGGAGGGCCTCCTGCAAGGAGAGGAAAGGAGAGAGTCGTCTAGTCCTAAGAAGGAAAGCAAAATGGATTAAATGCCAGATCCAGTCAGCTGGTGGACAAAAAAGAAAAGGGAAGACTAATAATTCTGTGTGTCAGAAATACACCACAGTACCTGTACTCTGGAGGTGAACACAGACATGAACCAGAAGTGGGGCTAGTCTATTCGGTTAGCTCTCCTTCATAGGATGTATATAGTGCTTGCAAAAAAATGAAGAAAGAAAAGAGAAAAGGAGGAGGGGAAAAGCAGTTTCTAATTTAGTTCTTCACCTAACATTTGACTTATCAAAGACTTGTAGTCAGAGCAGCAAAGGAGCAAAAATTAAAGATACCCTATGAGTCCCTGAAAGAGTATTCCTTAATTAAATGGACACATCCAGTTCTTGGTCCTATTTCATTAAGCTTTGTTTGATAATCAGGAATCCCTTATGACTATAATATTAGGCTGTTTCCTAATTATTTATTTGATTGTCAATTCTGCTGTTTATGTTACATATTTTTGCAATTATGAGTGTTTCTATGTTAGATCCATGTCTTTTTTTGCTCATTTCTTTTTAACCCTGAGTTTTTAATTCTAGGGAATTTCTTGACTTTGTTTTCTATCTGGGCAACTCAGTTTTCTGACAGTATATCCATCGTGTTCACTAATATTTTCAGTTTTATTAGTCTTTTTCTCTAATCATTATTACCATCCTTTCTGACCTCAAGTTGTGACTACTCCTGACTTAGTTTCACATGTGCAATGTCATGCTGACATCTGAAAATCTTTTCCTATTTCTTACTGCAAATGTATTTAGAGAGAAATATTTCCTCTGATTCTTCAGAGTGATGCCCTTCCTCTGACTTTCAGTATCTTTTACTTACTGCAGCTGCTCAGTCCAGAAAAAAAACTACTTTGTTGACTTTTTCCCTTCACTCTTCTGTATTCTAAATTGATTAATGTTTAACCAACACAAGACCCTAAGGTAAACATTCTGCATTACTGTATATTTTTCTCATTTCCACATAAGTCCTTTTGATTTTATGTAAGAAGTGTTTCCTAAATCTGGCCTCTGTTCTCCAAGTTCACTGCCACCATTCCAGTCCAGACACTTGATCTCTATCGTTTGCCATCAGCCTCTCAAGACTCCAAGTCCATCTTTCCTACTTCTGCCAGAATTCACTTTTTTTAAAAGCCTACTACTTGTGTCAGCCCCTGGGTGAAAAATTTCTGTTTCTTCTCTATGTTTATAAGGCAAAATCCAGACACTCTACGTTATCATACCAACTTTTTCATAACCCGACTCCCACCTGTAGATACACCCTCTTTTCTCATACTGACCTTCTTACCATTTTTCAGACACATCACCTTTTTAGACTCAAAAATACTTTGATTTTACATTTCTTTGAAAGAAGAAAGATAAGAACAATGATATAAATAGCAAAAAATTCTGTAACTTTTGGCAACGTTAGGCTATGGAGTACAAATGATCTGAAGCATCTGTTAGGGGGATTTTTGAAAGAGGTAGGTATGAAAACCTGCTGGCAATCATATCAGTCTACGATAGTCTTTAAAAATACAGATACTCAAAACCTACCCAGATTCACTCGGTAAATAACCTCCAGAGATCATCCCCTAAATCCATACTTTTCAAAAGCTCCCCAGGTGACTCCACTGCAAGGCCAACTTTGGGGACCACTGCTCAAAGGCCTAGGCCAAAGATGCCACCGTAACGGACTTCACAGAGCCATCATCGTGTTCCCAGAGGTGAAATAAGGAAACATTCAATAAACTTACCTAAGTGAGTTCATCTCTGTCTTCTGAAGAGATGAGTCACCGGCCACATGGCTGAGTTTCTGAGCTTGGAGTTTTGCTTTGTTCTCTAATGACTCCATTGATTCTTTCATTATTAACATTTTAGACTTTAATTCGCAGTTCTCATTTTCAAGCTATAATTCAAATTTTAAAAATTAATAGGTAATATCTCAGTTTTTTCCCCTTAAGCGTATTTTAATAACATTTCTGAAAGAAAACTAAGGAAATAAATAAGATTTATTTAAAAGTCCTTTAAAAGTCATGTGTATACTTTAGGTTCTACATCATAGGGTAGGCATATTCATTTATCTCTCCTTTTCAATATCACTGAAATGAAAGAAAAGATACAAAAAAGCAAGCAAGAAAGAAAAGAGAATATATACATAACAACAATAAAAACAGAAAGGGAAATAATTAGCAGAGCAAAAAGTTTAAGGAATTTCTAAAGAACAGTAAGTAGGTAGGCCTGATTGAAAGAAAAATCATAATAGAAAATACTGTAATCCAAACACAAATGGGCAAGATATATTGAAAAAACTGTAAAAATTCCCGGGAGAGCATAAAACATAACCTGACTTAATGTAAAGACACACCATGTTTCTGAATGGGAACACAGTATTGGAAATGTAATAAAATTTCCTGAAATAACTGTAAATTCAGTGAAATTTTAGTAAGAATCCTAACAGAACCTTTTAAAAATAAGAGGAGTAGTTTAGATTTCATTCTAAAATTCATTTAGGAAAAAAGAAATTTAAAAGAAACAGATATTTTTCATGGTGCCTCGATGGTGGTTGGCTAATTCAGGATGAAGCTGAGCATCTCTTTCCCAGCCACCAGCTGTCAGAAATGCATTGAAGTGAATGATGAACACAAACTTTGTACCTTTAATGAGAAGTGGATGGCAACAGAAGTTGATGCTGATGCTCTGGGTGAAGAATGGAAGGTTATGTGTTTCGATTGAGTGGTGGGAATGACAAAGTTTTCCCAGACAGCAGGGTGTCCTGACCCATGGTTATGTCCACCTGCTACTGAATAAGGGGCATCCCTGTTACGGACCATGGAGGACTGGGGAAGAAAAGCGAAAAGTAAAGGAATAAGAACATAGAGAACAAGAAAGAAAACAAGAGTAGACAAGTGACTTCAACAACTTGTGGAAGACAAAGAGTAGATTGAGTAATGACTCAAAATGGAAGAAAGATATAATCTAAAGCAGTTTCTGAACCTTAGGAACTACTGACATTTGAAGTCAGAGGAACTACTGACATTTGAAGCCAGATCATTCTTTGTTGGGGGCAGGGCTGTCCTGTGCATTGCAGGATGTTTAGTAGCATCCCTGGCCAATATCTCCTAGATAGAGAAACACCTTCCCCCTTGTTGTGACGACCCCAAATTCTCCAGGTATTGCAAATATCTCTTAGGAGGAAGAGCTGACCTGAGTTGATCTAAAATGACCACAACAGGAAATACCAATGTGCAGCCAGATGATTTATCTCGAAGAAGCTCAGCTCATGGAGACACCAAGTGGTAGGCTGGGCTCAGGAGGAGAACTGAACAAGGAACCTACTGAATGGGAGAACATATGTGCCAATGGCACATCTGATAAGAGGTTAATCTCCAAGAAATATAAAGAACTTATATAACTCAACACCAGGGAGACAAACAAGAACTCAGGAACATGGACAAGTGTGGTGACTGTGAGGGCAGGGAGGTGGGCGGAGGTAGAAAGGTATAGGGGGGATAAATGGTGATGGGATAAAATAAAATAATAAAACTTTAATAAATGGGTAAAGGACTTGAATAGACACTTCTCCAAAGAAAATATACAGATAGCCAAAAGACATATGAAAAGATGCTCAACATCACTAATCATCAGAGAGATGCATATTAAAACCACAATGAGATATTGCCTCGTACCTGCCAGAATGACCACTATCCATAAATCAACAACAAGTGTTGGTGAGCATGTGGAGAAAAGGGAACTGTTGCTGCGCTGTTGGTGGGAGTGCAGACTGGTGCAGCCACTGTGGAAAGCAGTATGGAATTTCCTCAAAAAATTAAAAATGGAACTGCCTTTTAACCCAGTGATTTCAGTTGTAGGAATGTATCCTAAGAATCCTGAAATACTAATTTGCTATGTTCACAGCAGCATTATTTACAACAGCCAAGATGTGGAAAATGTCCAAGTGTCCCTCAGTAGGCGAGCAGATATGGTACATTTACACAATGGAATACTACATGGCCATAAAAAAGAAGGAACTCCCTGGCTGGTGTACCTCAGTGGATTGAGCATGGGCCTGCGAACCAAAGTATTGCGGTTCGATTCCCAGTCAGGGCACAAGCCTGGGTTGCAGGCCAGTTCCCGGCAAGGGACACACGAGAGGCAACCATACATTGACATTTCTCTCCCTCTCTCCTTCCCTTCCCCTCTAAAGATAAATAAATAAAATGTTTTAAAAGAAGGAACTCTTACTTCTCAAAACAGCATAGATGGACCTGGAGATTATTTATGCTGAGTGAAGTAAGTCTGTCAGAGAAAGACAAGTATCATATGATCTCACTTATATGTGGAATATGATGAACAAAATAAACTGACAAATGAAACAGAAACAGAGGCATGGACATATGGAGTAGACTGACAGCTGTCGGGGGGAGTGGGAGGACTGGATGGAAAGGTGAAGGGATCAGCCAAAGAACATATATGTACAACCCATGGACACAGACAACAGTGTGGTGATGGCTAGAGGGAAGGGGGAATGAGGGATGGGAGGAAGAGGGCGAAGAGGGGAAGATGGGGACATCTGCAATAGTGTCAGTAATAAGAATAAAGAACAAAAAGAAGTGAACAAGGAGTTCAAGGGAGGACAAGACAATGAGAGTCTGCAGGGCAGACAGTGGAGGAGAGCCACACAGAGCAAGAGCTCCAGGCATCTACAAAATGTGGTCCTTGAGCCTTTAGCTGAGCAGAGCTCAGCATGGAGGATGCTACCCTAAGGTAGGGGAAGAACCATCAAAGAATTAGAGGGAACAATGCTCAGGACTCATGCAGGACTAGGAGTAGTTCTCATTAGTCATTTGAAAACAAGATAATTCACAGGGAAATTGGTAGTGTACTCAAAAGGGTTTTGTCTCAGTAGTGAAACAGAATTAGTTCAAGACTAAATGTTACTCTGATGCCACCCAATGAAGTTTACATGCATAAGCGAAAAGGATTAAGCTGCTTCCATCTGTATCTTAACTGTATCTCAGAACAAACCTCAAGGGTACCTATAGGAATATAAGTTACCCAGCAACCAAGAAGGTAAAATTCATAATGCCTGACACACAACCTAAAGTCACCAGGTATGCAAAGAAGCAGGAAACTACAACTGGTGATGTGGAGGAAAAAAAAATCAACTGACCCAAAGTTGGTAGAAACAGATGAAAAAATTAGTAGACAAAAGAAGTGAAGACACAGTAAAGGAAACTAGGAAAATGAAATAGAAAAAAGACCGTCAGAACTCATATTAATTTTTAAAAATCCTACCTCTAGAGAGAGCAATAAGAAATAGGAGTGCATTTACCATGTACTCTATGTCTGTACAAGTATATAATTTTTTAACAAGAGCAAAACAATAATAAGCATGGTATCTACTGAGTACTTTCAATATACGTGACTGTTCTAAATTCTTAAGTATGTATTAACTCATTTAATCTCCACAAATTAGGCACTAGCACTATTCTTATTTTACAAATAAAGAAATTGTGGGATGGAAAGTTTAAGTAACATGCCTATAGGTAATAGGTGACAGAGATGGATTTGAACCAAGTAGTCAGCCTTTGGAGTACATACTCTATCATCACTATTTAAAAAAATTTTTTTTTATCCTCACCTGGAGGCATTTTTTGATTGCTTTTAGAGAAAGAGGGACTGAGAAACATCGATGCAAGAGAGAAGCATTGATTGGTTCTCTACGTGCCTCCCGTACACGCCCAGACCAGGGATAGCACCAGGACCAGGAATCGTACCTGTCCAGACTGGGGATTACACATACTGGCACCCAGACAGGGGCCCGAACCTGAAACCTAGCAGGGTATGTGCCCCGGCAGGGAATCAAATCCACAACCCTTCAGTTAGGGAACAACACTCCAACCAACTGAGCCACACTGGCCGGGGCATACTCCATCATTATTATACAGCTTCTCTAGCATACTATTTTGCAATATCAAAAATATACAGTAAATTAAAACTGTAATTGATATAGTCATTCATACAACACAATATACCCCACATCCAGTTTGAAAAATTACCTGGTGATTAACATATGTTAAATGTTCAACAGTTTTCTCGAATTCTGATTTTCCAAAAAGATTCATTTCCTGGAGAGTCTGAAAGAGAAATTTACAAAAGATGTTCATTCATATCAGACAATACAACAAAATTACCAAAGCAAGAAACATAAGTCTTCACTACTATTCTACTTGTTTTTTTAACAACAAAATGTTTTAGAAAGAAAATCACTAGACATTTTTATAAAAACAATGCTTTTGGTAGAGAAAAAACCACTCTACCTCCATGTGCTATTTTAACAGAAGACACAGATTAGTATAAATTCATTTATAAAGATTTATACAGATTGATTCAGTAGCACAACCATAAAAGGAAAAAACCAGAAGGTTAAGCAAGCTCAGGAGTTATGTCCTCACAGAGGAGCTGTAGGAGAAACAGACTGTAAAGGAAGAAAGGGTGAGATCAGAAGGACAGAGGAACACAATACCACAGGACCATGCAAGCCGTCAGAGTTTCAAGAATGAGCTGGTCAACAGTGTGAACACGAGAGCTGTTTTCTGGTTACATCACCTTACCTAACTCTTGTTGATGCTAAGTCTAGGTAGGGCAAGTGATGTGAGTTGATGTTTCCTGAGAATTTTTCTAGTGGATTCATACTTCCACCCACATTATTCATTAAAAATAAATACAGACATCAGATTGGACTATACATTTGGTTGAAAGAATCACTGTACTGCATACATTTTTTCGGTTTATTAAGTCATTCAACCAATACTGAGTACATGCTATATACCAAGCACCCAGCAAGGTGTTAGAATCAGTAGTAAGTAAAACGTATTCTCTGATGCCACAGATACTATAGTCGAGTAGAAAAGACAAACCTTAAAAAGATATTAGAATAAAATCCATGCATATTCTGCTAGACAAAGGAACTTTATGGAAATATATTGAAAGGAAATCTAGAGTCTAGCATTCATTTCCTGTGTGAGGATATATTTAACCTGGCTCTAAAGGATGGACAGAAATCAGCCAGGTAAGGGAACTGAAAAGTGGAAAAGAGTGCCCCCAACAGCTATGAAAGTTGGGGCAAGAGAAAGTCCATTAAACCTGGAGTGGAGAAAAGGAGGGGTAGGGTAAAGGGGCAGATTAGCTTGGGGAAAAGAGGCTACACCTCAAAAAGTAGGCAAAGACAATCACTGAAACCCTTGAAAACAGCTAATGGATTTTAAGTGGGAAGTGACGTGAGTGGATTTATATTTTTGAAAGATGACTCGGACTTCAGTTGGAAACAGATGTGTGAGGGAGCTAATACCCTAATGCACCTGAGAGAGAATAATGGCCAGAACAGGATGGCAGCAGGGGAATCGAAAGAACTAGACAGGTTCAAGAGAAACTCATGTGACCTCAGGAGCCAGACTCCTTGTGACTTCATAGGTAGGTGATCTTGGGCAAATACTTAAACCCACTGTGACTCAGAGATCACCTATCTGAAAAGGCAGCTGTCAAGACTGACTCAAAAAGTCTGTGTAAAAAGCACTCAGCACAGAGCCTCCTACACAGAAAGGACTTAATAAATGTTAAATATTACTTAAGAGGTAGCACCGACAAGACTTGGTGACTGAGAGACATGAGCTTTCAGGGAGGGAGGAGTCGGTGGTGGTCCCGGGTCCGACACCTGGGTTGATGGTGGCATAACAGGACACCGTTAGAGGAGGCTTAAGGATTGAGATGATTATTTCAGTTTTTAAGTAAAAGACCTATAATCAACTCATAAATCCTCGCTCCTACTATCCAGAGAGATTCTGGCACTATGAGTGCCACTTTTCCTGAGTTTTCAATACTACTGCAGTTTTCAAACCCTGTTTTTACATTCCTTGGTCACTTCAGCATACAGAAAACAATAAATCAGTAGCTTGTACTAAAAACTGTCATAGTACATACAAGTTCCCCGTTTGGTAATTTAAACACTGTTTTTTTTTTTTTTTTATAACAAATTACTTTTGGGAAGGCAGTATTCCAAAAGATCCCAATTGAAAGTATTCTTTTGAGGTAAAACTTTAACTGAAATTTTATGACATAAAGACTACCCTAATAATGCTTAAATATTCTTATTCCTAATTTTAGCCACTAATTTCTAAACATTAATTCCATAACATTTTTAGGTATAAACTATAAACTCCATATTAGTAATAAGAATAGTTAATATTGAGTTATTATGTACTGAGTACTTGGCTTTATATATATTAATATGTATTTGTTTGGAGATTATAAAAGAAGTTATAAAAGACTGCCCCAGATATGACATCAAAGCATACAAGACAAAAGAAAAAATAATTAATTGGACTTCCTAAAAATTTAAAATTTTTGTGCTTTCACAGACACCATTAAGAAAATGAAAAGATAACCCATAGAATGCGGGAAAGTATTTGCAAATCATATCTGATAAAGGAAATTTTATTGAGGATATATATTCTTACAACTCAAAAATAATGAGACAAATAACCCAAATTAAAAATGGGTGAAGTATGATCTATACTGACATTTCTCAAAAAAAGTATAAACAAATGGCCAAGTAAGCACATGAAAAGATGACTGACATCATTAGCTATCATGAAAATGCAAAACAAAGCCACAATGGATACCTACCAGCATGACTATAATAAAAAAGACAGACAATAACAAGTGCTGCTGAGGATGTGTATGTACTGCTGGTGGGAATATAAATGGTGCAGCTGCTATGGAAAATGGCCTGGCAATTGCTCACAGGGTTAAATACTGTCATCATATGAACCCAAGTGCACAACCAAGATATGGGAAAACATACATCTCCACAAAAAGTTGCACATGAATATTCATAGCACCATTATTATTTATAGGCAAAAAGTAGAAACCACGCAGATGATAAATAATGGAATGTTATTCCATAATAAAAAATAAAATATTAATACATACTACAACATGAATGGATTGCTTGAAACCACTATGCTAAATGAGAGAAGCTAGACACAAAAACTGCGTACTGAATTTATACAAAATGCAGACTCAATTTATATGAAATGTCCAGAGTACATAAATCTACAGAGACAGAAAGTAGACTAGTTGTTGCCTCAGACTGAGGAGGCTAGGAGGGAAATGGAGAGCAGGTGACAGTGGGTACAGGGTTTCTTTTGAATTAATGAAAATGCTCTAAAATTGACTGAGATGATGGTTGAGCAAGTCTGTAAATATACAAAACACCACCTGAAGTGGGTAAGTTATATGGTATGTGAATATCTCAATAAAACTGTTTTATGAAATGAAGACAATGACCCTCCACATAAGAAACTGCCTGTTAAAATCAAAGATTAATTATTTGCTATAAAGTACAAGATAATAAATATTTTCGGCCTTATGAGGTATTGTTTCTTTAGCAATTACTAAACTCTGCCACTGCAGCAAAAGAAGCCACACAGAACATGTAAACAAAGGAGCATCGTATTCCAGTAACATTTACCAACAACAAAATCCGAAGTTCAAAAATTTCCTGTGTCATGAAATATTCTTCTTTTCACAGTTTTTCAATGATTTAAAAACGTAAACATCATTCCTAAGACACAGGCCGGACAGAAACTCGGTGTTCTAGATGTGGCTCATGTGCCACTGTTTGCCAGCCCCTGATCTACCGATAGTCATGCACTCTGACAGGCAACTTCACAGAACAACATATAGAAAGACCTCTCTTTTTTCAATACATCACCTTTCAAAAATCAGTCAATCTTATTACTTACTTACTTTTAGCTTCTCTTTTAAAGCTTCCTTTTCTGCTATAACCCTTCTTAAGTCAGATATTGCAACTTCTTTTTCCTTTTCCATAAGACTAACAATATTATGGGAGACTGTGCTTTGGGAGGATTCTTGTCGAAGTAAAGATAATTCTTCCTGAGCCTTAAAGAATTAAAAGATATAAATAACACTTTGGATATGCCCCCAGTTAAAAAACAAAAACAAAAAACTAAGCACATGCTACCTTTGCTCTCTTTCCAAAGCCCCCCAAAATGAATAAAAGTATTAAAGTAATAATAATAATAATACAAGGAAATGGAGGGACGTGCCAGCCACAGAATTGTGGAAACCAGATAGCAGATGGAAAACTAGTAGTTACGCAGACCCAAAAAAGCTGAAGTCTAAGCCAACACTAAGAAAAGCCTAGAAATGGATTAATTTGTCCTGCAGCATCCCAAAAGTGAAAACACCTTTTCAAATTGACCTTTTAACTTGCCTGTCCTTCTCCCCCTCTTGAAGTAGCAGGAGGATTTCTTGGGAGACTGACAGGGAAACAAATTTAGGTGACAGCTACCATGCCTCATTTACACTCACCTTGGCCAGACAGCTGAGGCTCTGTAACTGGGCCAGGCTGCTAGGATTCCCTCTCCCAGGGGGTTTCCTCACTAGGGCCTAAGTCTTTAATATCCAATAAGCCCCCATAGTGGCTGCCACTCACTGTTTGATAGACATCTTTGAACTTGTCTGAATCCCATGGATTAATTTGATTTGCTCAGAGTCAGCCTAAAACCTGTTCTAGACAGTTTTAGAAATAGATTAATTCTAAATGACCTGACAAATAGTTAGAAAAAAGGAAGAAGAAATAAGAAAAAATAATAGAAATCTCTGCTTTGGGAACAGGATCTTAAGTAGAAACTACTACTTATAATTCTAATTCTGAAGGAATGCCATAAGAACCCTGTATTACAATACTTTCAAGGATATATTCTGGTTCCATTATAGTTAACTAGTTCTGTATAATGTTGGCTTAATTATAATCAATTTCTTACTTCATTATATAAAACACTCAGTTTATCTCTTTCTGCAGTCAATAATTTAACATTGGCCTGTATATCCTCCATATGTTTTTCAAATCTTTCCAACATATGCTGAAGTTCATCTCTTTCTCTTGCGATCACATGAATTTCGGAATTGTAATCACCCTGAAACATAATTTAAAAACAGAAGTTATCATTTGTTATAATTACAATCATAAGGTTATCACAAGGATGCTGGTGATGAGACTGAAAGATGCTGACAAAAAACTCAAAAGTTCCCTCAATGTAATTGTGGAACACAATTCTTAACCTATAATGAGAGGAGATGAGAGGGCTGGCGGTAGTGGGGCAAATTTCTTGGCCTTCAAATTCCCAGGAAGGGACCCAGCTGCCAACGATACTATTTGATCAGATCCCACCTGATGCTTCAACCATCATTCCCCTGGAGTAACTTGTACTGGTGGTAACTAAAGTGTCATCCCCAGGCCAGAAGCACCAGCAGAATCTGGGAACCAGTTAGACATCCAAGTTTGGGGGCTCAACCCAGACCTACTCAATCAGAAACTTTGGAGACAAGATGCAGTAACTGGTTTAGCAAGGCCTCCAGGTGATTCTGGTGCATGTTAATTGTGGGCAAACACTAGTTAACAACCATCTCCAGGGCAGAGACTAGGCAGCACTGTGTGCCTGCTCACCCAGTGTAAGTAACTCTAACAGCCTACATTCCTCAGTGCTTTTCTGTGACGATCTAAGATCAATGGCCTAGACATACCAACCCCCAGCTGTCCTAGCTTTAGACCAATGTGAGGTCTACTTTTGCAATCAGGTAAATATAAATATTTCTACCAGGCAGTGTACATACATTAAACAACTACGTCCAACATTTCCAAAACAAGGTTGTATGGATTATTCCAGTACAATTCAACAGATCCACTATCTTCACTAGAATTGTGGAAAATAAAGATGATAAATGCAGACTTGGGATTTATGGCATCTCACTGTTAAAGTACTAAATTCAGAAGCTCTAGGTGGGGATAATCAGATAATCTGATGCACTGGCCATCATCCTGATCTGTGTTACTCAGTATCTCCTGTGCACATACCAGGAGTATCTCCTGTGCATTATACCATGGTAGATATCTGTGGGGTACCCCTCACCTGCAACTTGGAAATGAATATCCTCTTGGTTAAATAAGCAAAATCAAGGCATAATAGATGAGGTTAGTTATCTGGACACCTTCAATGATAAAATGTCTTACAGGACAAAAGCAGATTAAAATTTGAGGACTTAATCAAGGCTTGAATAACTGTAAAAGAAAATCTATAACCCGAATGAAAGTATCTTACAGAGAAGAGGTGGTCTACGTGGATTTCAGAAAAGGAGTTCTCAATGAAAAAGGATTTGATAGTCTATTTTTTCTATTGTTTAGGTCTTAGCTTAAATGCCACTTTCTGAAAGGAGTCCTTCCAGATTCTCCAATCTAACTTAGACTTCCCCCTCTATATGCTCTCATAGCCTTCTGAATCTTTCCTGCATTCTTTCTTCATTAATATTTATATCAACAAGATTATAAAGTAATTCACATGAGTATGCATTTAATGTATGTCTTAACCACTAAAATGTAAGCTCTATGGGGGGCACAGAAGGTATCTGCTCTTATTCGCCACATCTTCCGTGCCAACACGGTACCTGGTAAAACGTGTGAAATCCCCTAGCATTTGCTGACTGGCCTTCTGAAGCAGGAATTCTAGCTCTTTTCTAAATGTATCTTGTATGTGGATATTTTCACTTGTGTTAATATATAATTATTAATAACTTCCTTTTATCACTCTATTGTTTTCAATACACGCATACACCTACGCAATGCTCAAGGTGATTAGACCAAGAACTATGTCTTCTTTACCTTGTATTCTAGTGCCTTGGTATATATTTGACGAACTGAATCTGACTGTTGACCTAGACTTGATTTGCTTTGAATGAGAAAATAATAAAGAAATGAAACATTTACTAGGAACTAGATTTTACACTAGACCCTTATGCAAATCATCTCATATAATCTTCATAAGAGGTTTTAGTCACTTTCCTCACTTTGCAAATGAGGAAACCAACGTTCCATGAAGTTAGATAACTTGTCCAAGTTCATATAGCCCATTTGTGGAGTTGGTACTTTCAACAGGCCTCCAACTCCAATGTACTTTCCACTACACTATACTCAACATTTGCACCTGGAACCACAGCGAGTACAAGGTGAAAGGGGACAGTGCCCTCCCCCACCCCCGTACAAAGACAACAGAGAATCAACAGATGTATTGTTGACAAAGATCCCTGACATTAAAAATGTCAGTGTTTTTTTCTGAGTTATTGTAATCCCAAGAAACTGTGCCTAAATTTCCCATAAAGCAGGGGTTGAAAACTCACAGCTTATACCAAATCCAGCTTTGAAGATGTCTTTGTTGTTTGCCAATAAAGCATTTCTAAACATGTTTAAAATACCCAATTTCAGGTGGGGATGCCCTCTCTAGTCCTCAGCACGCACAACTGTCTTACACTCCACCTATTTCACTGGTGAACATACCCACTTCCCTTCCATGCCTCCAATTTATCACTGGGATTCTAAAATGCTCTGAACACCTCAACTTCTAAACTTTGGAAAATGAATTCCTTATCTACGTTAGTTAACATTAGAACATTCCAAGAAAGTGAGTAAAACTGAAAGGGGAAAATGTCTCTCTTGATTTTACCAGTACCTTAATAAAATCTCTCATTTGTCTTTCAATTGTGAATCTACACCAACAACTAAATTGAATCTTTAGGTTAAAAGCTCTGAAATATTTATCTACCCAGTTCTATTTAATAAATAGTTGACTAAATTAATCAACTATTTTTGTGGAAAATTCTCCTACACAATGAAGATGACAAATTTAGTGAGTTATTTTTCATGAGTCTCAACTGTATATGGGGATTAAAAAAATAACTCAGTAAATTAATTTACACTGTGTTTTCCCACCAATTCATCTGCTTATAAAATAAAATAGTGTCTATACTGACACTTGTAAATCAAATTCAGCCATTAGTCAATGAGGTTAAAAAACAAAGGCTAATCAGAATATGACTCAAAAACATTTGACAATTGACAGATCTTTAGGAAAAAGATGATGGAATTGGCCAATTCAGCCAAGTCTGAAATCAAATGTTTTGAGTTTTAATGACTTTACTCTCAGCTTCCCCTAATTTTATCTAGAGTGTAGTAATGTTATGGTAATAAATCTCCAGATCCTATGGCTCCAAAGCCAGAAAACAAAACAAAACCTAAAGAACTCAAATGATACTCACAAAACAATGATACTCATAAAACAGTGAAAATAATTAAGACCTAAACTAGAGACTCATGATTTTAATCTCTCATGATTCGTGACTAATTTTACCTCACGTACATCTTTAGACTACCAACTTGTGAAGGTGGGTGCAGTGGAAACAGGCTGATCTGAGCAGCACCCTGGCACCCACCTCCACTCACTACTTTCTCCTATTGTGTGATTAACATGGAGATGCCTGGTCTGCACCATGTGATCTGCTTTTCTGACTAGTCCAAGGCTGGGAATGGCATGAAGCCATGGTGCCTGCCATATGGACAAAGCCACTCTGCTTTGAGAAAGTGCAGCTGATGCCAAAAGGTTATAGAAAGAGAAGAAATGTCCACTGGCACGAGTACCAGGTTCCGGTTTCCGGAAGCCCAGAAGCCCTTGAATTCCTCCCATGTATGTAACGAGCTATTCAATCTTCCCTTGAGTTCCAGAAATCAGTATGTCATGATTTGTTCTTGAGTAGTTTTCCTAATTAATACAGTGTTCCTACAGTTTAGGTCATGGAAGAAAACAAAAATCAAAATTAAGAAATTTTTAAAAACAAGTATGAATAAAGTTAGATTTGATACAGTAATAAACCAGAGAAGTTTGTTCAAAAAGATACTCTTATCAATTATACTGATAAAGAGATTATTACTTTTTCTAGCATTTTAGAAGTTGGAATTTTTTCACGTGTAGAACAATTTGTAGAGCAAGATCTTCGCTGTATTATATGCTGGAGTCTTTCTAGCTCTTTCTTATAAAAATCTCGTTCTTCTTCTATACTTTTCAGAAATGCATCTAAACGAGAAGGTGACTTGTCTCGACGTTTTATCCCATGCTCTAGCCTCATCCTCTCAACTTCCAAAGTAAGTTCTCTTTCTGAAAATGAAAAGTAATTCAATCTTAAAAGTGTTGCATTTAAATCACATAATTAGCCAAATAAATTGCATCAATTACTTTTAGAATGCAAGCTACTAAAAATCATTAACTGTTTTGTACACGGCCCATAACTGCTAGATATCAAAGAAGCAAATACTGAGAGAAAAGGAGAAAAATAGTCTTTAGAGAGACACCAGTTTGTTTCTCTGACTAGAACAAAGGTCCCATGAGAGCAGGGACCTTGTGCATCTTGTTTACCTTCACATCCCGGTACCCCAAACAGCCTGGCACACAGCAGGCTCATAAACATCTGTCAAATGAATGAATGAATGTTTACATGTTTCTTAAAAAATCTCATTTAGGACTGGCACCTGGCAGAAAAGTAGCCTACTTCATTTGTGTGTATATATACTTTCAAGTGATAGAACTGCATTTCCAATACCATTCTTCAATTTTTTCACTTTCAGAATAGTCTTCCCTTTAGTCTTATATAACTCTATTGTCGTTTTGCCTCAAAGAATATACTTCTATTTGAAATATTGAAGCAGGGTTTCCTTTACTAGTCAAAATAAAAAGAATTCTGCCAGGCCCTTGAGGGATAAAGGTTTTCCACAGCATCTACAGTGTCTTGTATGGTTTCTGTTGTACATGAGCACTGAATGAATGAGAAACCATCTACTAAGTAAAATAAAACATCAAGAGGAAAACACAATCACTTTGTAAGTTGTCAACATTTTACATTTTACCTGTAACTCCAAAACTTTCAATTTTTTTGCTAAGTCTTTGCTTTTCTTGTTCAAGCTGATGAACAACAGTTTCCAGGTCTGATTTTATAAGGAGTTCATCACTCAGTCTCTCTTTCTCTTTACGGCATAAATTTAATTCCTGCAAATTTTAATACTATAATCAAGATTTCAAACAATTTCATAAAATATCATAGCACTTAAAAGAGATATTTTTAAAAGCATGTTTAAGAGTAACTCAAATATACACACACATACACAAACACTTTTAGTCAAATGAATGGCTTCAACCAAATTAATCATCAGTTATGGCTAAAAGCAACATAAAACCCAAATGTCAATGGTGTTCTTTTCTGAGTAGTAGAATTATTAGGTTTTTATTTTCTTTTAATTTGTTTAGCAAATTATCCTATATTTAAAATAAATATGTACTTATATAATAAAAAAATTTAAAGCTTTTTTATTTTTGAAGGAGGGCAGAAGAAAGACATAGTGTTCCAAGAGTACCACAGGTATCTGTAACTACATCATTCTCTCAACCTCATCTGCACACTGGAGATCGGACCAGTAACTAGACACCAACGATACACTGGCGAGAAGAAATCTATGGAGGTGAAGCACTCTGCACAGTGTCCAGCACATAGCAAGTGCTTAATTAATGTTAGTTTTAGAAATTCGTATTTACCTTAAAACATATAAAATATGGCACTATTAGAAAAGACAGAAAAGGTCAGAAAGTAAGCATAGCAACAACTTCCTGTGCACCAACACTGGTAAAACGTGGTCACAGTTCTGACGCCAGCACTTTCAATCGCATGTAACTGCGTATAGTGTGCACAACAGCAGCAGCAAACAGCAAAAATTCCTGCTCTTGTGGAGCTTATGCAGAGTTTTATGATGTAAAAACATCATCAAACATATAGATGTTTGTCTACTTTCTGTTTACTGACCTAATGGGAGAATTTTCAATATCTATGAGACTAAGGAGTGGACAACATTTAGCAGGTTTAGCTAATTCCATTATTCAATATTGAATTGAACTGAATACCTACACTTGAATAAAAACAGAGCCATTGTGATGTTGCCATAGTGAGCATATAAAAATCAACAATCATTTGAGCACATACTATGTGCCAGCATATCACAATGGCTTCATTTCTAAGTTCGTCTTATGCCAGCAGAACACTGCACACTACAATGTATACAGAGCATACATAATAAGAAAACCTGGAAATTAGTATTAGTCTTTGTTTCCAATCTTAGCAGAAACTCATCCAATCTAACACGCTATTAAAAAAATCCTCAATAATCTTCTGGCTGACCACCCAGGAATTTCTACCCGTAAGCAAGACATTCTGCCAGTTTTAGACTATATAAGACAATATTGTATATCTAGGCTTATGTTGGAACAATTACTAGCATTCTGATTTGAAGAACAAATAATATGACTAGGAAAATGGTTTGCACTACCAAACAAAGCTATTAAAAGAAGAATGAGTACTTTAATAAAAGTCAAGAATGTCATCAAATAATTATTGATTTCTAGTTTTAATATTTTTAAATTGTCAAGTCATGAAGTAGTTAAAAGAATATAAAATTCCTAACAGGCTTTCCAAATTTGAATTTAACTTGCCAAGTACTATGTATGAGATAGAAGCATTATAAAAATAGAAATCAAACTAAACATATCCATACAATGGAATATTATTCAGTCACAAAAAGGAAGCACTGGGTACATGCTATAAGCATGAACCCTGAAAATGTGCCAAGTGAAAGAAGCCAGACACAAAAAGCCACATATTTGCATGGTTCCGTTTATATAAGCATCCAGGGTAGGCACTCTACAGAAACAGAAAGTAAATTATTAGCTGTCAAGGGCTGAACAGAGGAAAACGGGGAGTGCCTACTAGTGGTATCAAGTTTCTTTCTGGAGCGATGAAGATGTCCTGTCATGTGACGGCAGTGATGGCTGCACTGCTTAGTGACTATACCAAAACCACTAAATTATACACTTAAAAGAGTGAATATTATTACAATGTGTAAATTATATCTAAGTAAAAAATATGTATGTAAAATAAAGCATAAAAATTTTCTTACCAGAAGTTCTGGTGATTCAATATGATATGTACTTACCAGTTGAAGTTTTGCCATTGTTTCTTCAAGATTCCGCATCTCAGAAAGATTTCTTTTAATCTCTTTCTAGGAATAAAAAGCCTATTAGATAAATATCTAAAAATCAAGAATACTTAGCACTAAGTCACACTGCAAATAAGACCATTTTTTAAGTAATTCATGCTCCCTCTCACCAGTGATATCTGAGGCTTTAGACCTAAGCCTACATTTCAATGAAGAGGAGGCAAAGTTGAGGCTTCTCTTTAATTTCTTGGTATCCTGAATGCTTACAGGGAGCTATTTGTGAGAACTGAAAACCTTTTTTGGCCTATGTACCTGTAGGACTGTCCTGGAACCCTGATTTCAGAATTCATCTTACAGCACTCTCATTTCCTCATCTTCCTATCCTATTGCTTTCCCCATACCTATGATGACCAGCCTGGATCATCCGTGCTACAACTGTCTTCTTTAATTTCTTTCAGCAGTATTGTATAGTTTTCAGTGCACACTTCCTTTGTTAAGTTTATTCCTAAGTATTTTATTCTTTTTGATGCTATTGTAAATGGGATTAGTCATTTGCTTTTTGGATTTTAATTATAGCACATCGAAACACACCTGATTTTTGTGTGTAGCTTTTCTATCCTGTGACTTTGCTGGATTTATCCATTCTGTTGTGTGTGTGTGTACGTGTGTGCATGAAATCTTTATAGAGTTTTCTACATATACAGTCATGTCATTCGGAAACATAATTTTACTTCTTTCTTCCCAATGTGAATGTATTTTATCTCCTTTTCTTGCCTAAGTGCTCTGGCTAGGACTTCCAGTACTCTGTTGAACAGAAGTGGTGAGAATGAGCATCCTTGTCTTATTCCTGATCTTAGAGGAAAAGCTTTCGGTCTTTTCACCACTGGGTATGATGTTAGCTGTGGGCTCTTCACACATGGCCTTTATGATGGTGAGGTAGTTTCCAATCTATTTAACTAGTCACTGGGGGTGATACTATAAACTTAATTCAGTGATGTACAATAATGGTGGTCTTCAAACTAGTTTATACCCATTCCTGAGATAACTTTCCAAATATTATGTAAAACTATTATATACACATGGTTTTAAGGAATCAATGTCTGGAATCTTAATTTGCACATATAGTCCTTCCTAAATATTATTTACCTGAGAATCTGCTTGTGGTCTTGTCATGTGGGTTCTCCTTTCCTACCATCTCTCTCACAACTGCCTCTCCCCGACTTTTCAAACTAAAGAAATACATGTAATGTCTCACTGTCTCACGATATGAACAACTGTTGATGTACCAGATAAAAAGATAATCTGCAGCGTTGGGGCTGGCCAGAACAAATTTTAAGTAAGACACTATTTTTTCCTATTTCATCTCATTAAGAAATGTATTTCCAATAAAATTTTAGGTTTTTATTTAATAAGTATTTATCAAAATTTGTGATGCACTTGTCACTTTGATCCTCTGATTACTAACAAGTGTTTACTAATGAGCACAACATGACAAAGACAACAAACTTATGAATTTTACTCACAATGCAGAGACAAAGGGATAGATGGAAAATAGGGCACAGTGTGGAGAACCACCTTAACAGGTATGTTTCAGAAACTAACACAAACAACTAGAAAAAGTGCAAGCATTTAGAGCAGGCAGAACACTTTAGAAAAACATGAATTACAAAACAAACGAACCAAAAGACCTGAATTTTTATCAAAAGGGCTCAAGCTCACTATGTTCCAGGAGAAGCAAGGAACACTCCCACCACCTAAACATACCTTTGCTTCCCCAAGTTCTTTATCGGCAGTCTCAAGCACTTCTTCTTTATGTCTTTCCAACTGCTGTGCTAAATGGTCTATTTCAGTTAATTCTTGGCAGAGTTTTTCATTTTTGTTACTTAAATTAACTACTTCAGTAGTCACTGTTTCCTTGGTTTCCATAAGCTCATGTATATGCTTCTCCAGGTCTTTATTAGCTTGCTGAAGAAAGTCGACCTAAGTTGAATTTGTAATTTATAAGAAATACAAAATGGAAAATTATCCTAAATATTAAACTTTCAAAAAATTTCAAAATACTATATTTTTAAGATACCAGAAAGTTAAAACCACAACTATTTTACATTTGCAAACTTATATTGTTTTGATTTACAAAACTGAAAATGTGTGGTTTAACAAAAACACCCATTTTTTGGTGTGAACATTTTTCCAACATACATCAACTTCTAAAAAGCTGATGAGAATATCACTACAATGACAATATTACACTAGACTATGCTATCCAATGTAGTGGCCACCAGCCTCCGCATGTGGCTACTGAGCACTTCAAATGTGGCTAGTCCAAACTGAGATGTGCTATAAAGGTAAAACAGACACAAGATTTCAAAGACTTAGCACAAAAAAATAATGTAAAATATTTTACAATGTGAATTACATATTGATACATTTCAGCTACATTAAGATAAATACCCTATTAAATCAATTCTACCTATTTCTTTTTACTTTCGTAATATGGCTACTAGAAAATTTTAAGTTACATACGTGGCTCATAAATTTTTTTTTTTTACTGGACAGTACTACTCCAGAACTACTGCTGATATTGGTACCTTACTCTGGCACTGATACATCTACATTTCTAAAGATCATGTGTTATGCTTTATGGACCTGTTCTTTCACTTTTAGGTCAAACACATGGCAGGGAATCTACTATATAGGTAGTTAAAAACTACAAGTTTAATATTTGTATTTATTTTTTAAATCCTCTTTTCTACATTACAAAGAAATAGTGTTATGAAATTTTTGAAAATAAAGAAAATGATAAAGAAGAATATCCTATCACATAAAGATAAACTTTGTAATCATATTGTTTTTTTTCTTCCAGTTTCCTCTCTCTGAGTTTATATATACATTTTTAAAAAGCAAATTAAAGATCACATTGTCATTATAGTTTATTCTCTTCTTTTAGATATTTAACATTGTGGTGTATATGTTCCTGCCTCACTAAATATTCTTTACAAACAGGACTTTTCAATAGCGGCCCTTTTAACCAGGATGCACTGACTCCATCGCATTTTCCCCACTGTGCACAGCACTTCAAGAAACAACACTGTTCCTCCCACAAACCCATGGGCCATCCTAAACAGCCAGGAGTTTGTACCCTCAGTAAAATAACAATAAAAGTCATTACCTGAATATTTAAATGCGCGATAAGCTTTTCGTTGGATTTATTTCTGCTCTCCAGAGAGAGGATGTCCGAGGAGCGGCCACCGTCCAGTGCAATGGACAGCCGTTCTATCTCCCTTTCTCTTAGCTCAATCTAAAGACACACAGTCATGGCATCATTTTTAAAAACAGAGTTTTGAGCCAAAATGATTAACACTGAATAAACACTTATTTGGCCATACTTCCATTTTCTTATGTT
Organism: Anoura caudifer; assembly: GCA_004027475.1. Lineage (NCBI taxonomy): Eukaryota > Metazoa > Chordata > Mammalia > Chiroptera > Phyllostomidae > Anoura > Anoura caudifer. Next base: position 128,310 of record PVKU01001685.1, on the reverse strand, counting down.
GAACAATGCATATGAGATTAACATTCATATATGTACCCACATGTTTATGAGATTATGAAATACATATATGTTGAGCAAAAATAAAAAACACAGAAAATGTCAACATAAGAATTGTCAACATAGCCTTCGTAAGTATTTCAATTAAATAGATTCTTCCTAATTCAGTTTTGGGTTTTTTTTTCCTTCTCTAAGATTAGCATATTTATATAAAAACAAACTTGAGAATTGAAACTGAGTCTGAATTACTTCAGTGCTTAGTTCAATAAATGTAAAATAAGCAAACAAATTTAAAACAAAAGAAGAATTGTTACTGAAACTCAACATTAAAAAGGATAGAAAATGTGTGTGAATTTAATTATCATTTAGAAAACAACAAATGTATAATCAAAAAGATCACTGCCAATCATGAATTCACACTTGTTCACATGCAAGAACTTGGAAAAACCCACATACATCCAAGCTTTGGCTTAAAAACAAAAAAGCAAAACTAAAAAAAACCACCAAGCATTCAAATTCACCAATTCTTGAGCGCAGTTCTAGGTATACAAAGATAAATAAAACATGGTACCTGACTTTCAGGAACACAGCTTTACAGAGAAAACTAGCAATTAAACCAATAGTCACTGTGTAATATGTTTGTTAATGGTAGAATAAAGGAAACAGGCATATGGCATCAAAGTAGTTAAGGGAATAAAGTGATTCACTCTTCATGATATGTGTACAACTGTGGAAATTAGTGCAGGTCTTACCAAATAAATTATGCTCAGAGAGGTAATAAATTATGCTTGGAGAGGTTATAAATGATGCTGTGAAGAGGAGGAAGGATGCTCCAGGCAGCGGCACAGAGCATAGAACAACATGGCATGTTTGAGGGAGTAGAAATGGCTCAGTATGACTGGACTGTAATGTGCAAGAAAACCAATGGTTGGGGATGAGTCTGAAGAACTGCGCAGGAACTAATCACAGTAAACACTGAATATTTAGCCAAGGAAAAGATTACTCTGAACTAAATGATGAATTTGAAAGAATAAAACCAGAGGTAGGGAAATGTACTGTAGGAATGGAGGAGAGATGATTAAGGCCTAAAATAAACAGTGGGATAGGGCAGAGCAGAACGAGTCCCTGTAAGGAGTGCTCAGGCAGGAGAGCTGACAGAACTTGGTGAGCAGGGTGTGAAGGACAGAGCATGAGATCTGGAAAGACTACAGAGTGCTGGCCGGGCAGACGGTGACACTACCAAACAAAGGAGGGCACACAGGAGGCAAAACAGATTTGAGGTAGAAGCCAGGTTCAGTACTAGGCAGATGAGTATGAAGAGCCTCTATCCAAGTGGAAATGGCCAGCATCAAGCTGGACATACGGGTCTGGGGCTCAGGAGAGAGGCTCACATCTGAAGTTGTTTCGGGGAGGCATCGATATAAGGGAACATTTTAAATCGAGAAAGTGGATGAGACCACCTGGGAAAACATACAGGGACAGTAGAAAAGGTCAAAGACAGAATCCTGGAACACAGTAATATTTCAGGGAATGGGCAAAGGAAAAAAACAGAGAAAGAATTGTAAGATGTTAAAAAAAAAAGAAAACAAAAGAAAATGAAGTCATGGAAGGGTTTCAATGAGAAATTATCAATAATGTCAAATAATACATAGTAGGTAGGAAAATAAAGACTAAATGTATCCTTTTGGGTCTAGCAATTAATGTTACTAGCGTCATTAGCCAAGACCGATTTATGTAGTGGGGCTGGGGCGGGGTAGGGAGAAGCCAGACTGCAACAGGGTAAGGAGTGAGCAGGAGGTAAAGAAGTGGAGGTGAGAGTAAGATGCCCTAGAGAAGTTGCAATGAGGAGGAGGCACGAGCAAGCTGGAGAGGTAGTTAAGGGATTTTTTTAAGGGATGGTAGTGATGACCATCATAATACCTTCTCCTGTGACTGTTATGAAGCTTAAAAGAATAATTATAATGCGGCCACATAACTGTTTGGTAAAGAAAGAATAATCCATTAAAGTAAGGTCTTAAGGAGAAGAGAGGAAATGGCACCAAAAACAGAAGTAAGAAAGACTAAACCTTACATTGAAGAACATTATCCTACCCATTAAGTCTTGAGAGCCTGAGTGTGAGTACTGCTACTTTTAAAGGCAGAGACAGGAAGTTGAAACAAGGTGATGTCCTGAGGAGGAGGGTATGATAGGTTGGGGACATAGTTTGAGAGAACAACAAAGTTTAGAATATATGCTGAGAAAAACAGAACTCAAGGGGAAAAATAGACAGGCAGCAGAGTGGACTTAGCTGAGACTGATAACTGCAATAATTTGGCAGCTTCCATCAAAACAGTCAGGCTATTTTCTCCAGATACCTCAGCCATCTCGCAGATGGTGAAGACTGGTGGGTTTACGTTCATAAAGTACTTCGAAAAAATGTGATGAAAAAGTGATTAATGGTTAAAAAAATAGCAATAACATTCAACTCATGTGCATATTTGATATTATAAACATCTCTCCATAAAGTTATTTTTTTGGCTGACATTTCTATAATTTCTTTTCTTTTAACTCCATTTTTATCCAAATAATCTTCAAAGTACTTTATGAATATAAGAGTTATACCAACATATAAGTTAAAGCTATATTTGCATGTGCAAATCACATCACTCCAAAAAAACGCAGAAAATGAAAAATGTGTTACCCAATTTAAACTTCAGTAAGCATATTAAGAAAGGAAGCCCATAATTACCCAAATCAGCATTTAGTCAGGACACTGACAGGAAGTGTGAGAGAACAAACGTCACGTGGCTGTGCCCTGTGTCTGAGTCTACCAACTCCCCCACCTCCACCTCTTCTGAAAACTGTCATGAGACACTATTTCTTGTAGGGAAAGAAAACCACAAAAAATATAGCAACAGAGGAGTAACTTTCAAAGAGACTTACATTCAAAATGACAAAATTTATAAGTTTAGAGTAAAAAAAAAAAAAAGACCATTACAAAGCACTGCATACTTTAATAAAGTATCTCCTAGATGAAAACAGTAATAGTAAATAGTCATAAAATTATATTCAAGGAAGTAGATGATTCACCTAAGAGAAAAACAAAATAACAAAACTAATGAAAAACTACTATTCACCTAAATGAATAATGAAGTGAATAGACTAGAATTGCTCTAAAACCATCTAAGCCATTCCAGCTATTAACTTTATTAACAAATTGATGAAAAAAGATAAAAGCTGCACAGAAAACTCCGTATCAGTAACGCCAAATGTAACCACTTCTATTTACAATGCAAGTATACCCATCTCAATCCTTCCTATGCAAATTAAAAAATCCTACCTGCTTGTTATAATCTCTGAGTCCACTTTCCATCACTGCCAGTTTTTCTTGTAACTGATGGACTTCCTGTTGAAGCTCTTGAATTCTGGAACAAATTCATAACTAATGTCAATATACTTTTGTTAAGAAATACAAAATAACAAGAAATAAAACCAGATACATTCTTTGATAAATCCTCTACTTTCTGTTTCTCAATGAATTATGAAGTGCTGTGCCATGCATACAGAATATCATCCTGTAAAGTTAATTTTGTAAGAGCAGCTAAAAATGAGTGGTAAAACTGAGTGGTAAATAATTTTAAACTCAGACCTACTTATTGAATTTTGATCCTTAGGACAACTCTTTCAGATGCTGCTAATTGTTAGGTTCAGAAAATTGAGGGTATCCAAAATTTGTAAGATTATTAAGTGAAATAAGGGGCCTACATGGGTTTTCTGATCCTTACTGACCCTGTATTTTATAATAAACTACCTACCCTGTAATCCTGGAAAGATGAAAAACATTGAGAAATCCTACAATTTCCCAAGCAATTATAGCAAAAAAATAGCTACTCTTTTCTGGCATTTGTTAATTCTAACCGCATCAATATTTGTCCAAATTACCTGAATTCTACAATTGCCCAAATGTATTTGTATTACATCCAACCTTTCCAAGCATTAACATATATTACATAACCACTTTCATACTGGAAAGATAAAGCCTGGGGCCAGGTCTGCTTTTAAGATTTTCCATGAGGTGGAGTAAGAGACGCTGGACACAGCTTGTCGCTGCTATTACTAGAACCAACATTTTCTTCTAATCTAGCTTTACGAAGAGTACATACGCAACTGCACTCATATTTAAGCACGAATGACAAAACACATGTGCAAATTAAAACAAGATAATCAAGAGACTAATGCTGCCTATAATGGTTTGATCTAAAAAAACGATAAGAAGATAAAGACAAAATTTTATACACACACACACACAGCCAAAAAACTCATTAAATAATACTAACACATTGCCTACTAAGTCCTAGGTTATAACGGTAATGGAGGAACACAAACTATTCCTCCACTGGGGTAAGGTCAGATAACCATATAAATACAGGCACATAATATTGTGTGAGGATAACTAAGCTAAGGGATCCTAATGAGTACCTCAACCAAAGTACTTGTTTAGATTGTTATATTAAAATTCATAAAATGGAAAAACTGCCCCATATTCCCTGTGTAATCTACAAAATTAAAAGTGATCTGCACTATCTCCAGTGGTGTGTTCCATATGGGAAAATGTGTCTCCAGTTATTTTGGCAGAAGCTGTCACTAGGGCTCTCTTGCTTCTTTGAGCCCCCTGTACTTCTCTCAATGGCACTGGTGTATTTCTCTTGTCTCATCCTCACCACCAGATTACAAACTTGTCTAAAGTGGCTACACCATCTTACTCAAATATCATGCCCAAAACACTGATATTGTGCCTTTCCTCGAAAGCTTAACAAAGTTTTAATTAAAAAGAAATTTAGGTGACTTCCAGCCAAGATGGAGGCATAGGTGGACACACTGTGCCTCCTCGTACAACCAAAATTAAAGACAACAAAGACTTAGAAACAAGAAAATAACCAGAACTAGTAGAAACGAACTGCATGGAAGTCCAACAATCATTCATCCAGATCGGTAAGAGGGGTGGAGTTGTAGCAGAAAAAGTGGAGATTGGTGGATCCGGGCACGCAGGCATCAGCGGCTGGCAGACCCCAGGTGCACAGGCAGCCACTAGGGAACCCCAGGCACAGGATAGCAACGGTGCAGACCCAGTAGGCTGCACAAGGCGGCTGGCTGACCAGGTAGACCCACATTCTCATGCAGATAATCCAGGCGAAGGGGAAGTGGTGGAGGTGACTGGAATCCAAGAGAGAACAGAGCAAGCGCCATTGTTCCCTCTTGGACCCTGCCCCAATGTACAGTGTCACTACCCAATGACTGGGCTGCTCTGCCCTGGGGAACACCTAAGGCTCCGCCCCTCACTATGTAACAGCCACAACCAGACAAAAAAAAAAAAAAAAAAAAAAAAAAAAAAAAAAAAAAAAAAAAAAAAAAAAAAAAAAAAAAAAAAAAAAAAAAAAAAAAAAAAAAAAAAAAAAAAAAACCCACAAAAAAAACAAAATAGCTCAAACTGGAGAACAAATCAAAGCCCCAGAGCCAATTCATCTAAGCAACCAAGAGATAGCCAACCTATCAGATGCACAGTTCAAAGCCCCAGTGATCAGGATGCTCACAGAATTGGTTTATTTTGCTCACAAATTAGATGAAAAAATGAAGGCTACAATAAGTGAAATGAAGGAAAATGCATAGGGAACCAATAGAGATGGAGGAAAACTGGGACTCAAATCAATGGAGTGGACCAGAAGGAAGAAACAAACAACCAAACAGAAAAGAAGGAAGAAACAAGAATTCAAAAAAATGAGGAGAGGCTTAGGAACCTCCAGGACATCTTGAAACATCCCAACATTAGAATTATAGGGGTACCAGAAGGGGAAGAGGAAGAGCAACAAGTGGAAAACTTATTTGAACAAGTAATAAAGGAGAACTTCCCCAATCTGGCAAAGGAAATAGACTACCAGGAAGTCCAGGAAGCTCAGAGAGTCTCAAAGAAGTTGGACCCAAGGAGGAACACACCAAGGCCCATCATAATTACATTAGCCAAGATTAAAATGAAGGAGAGAATCCTAGAAGCAGCAATGGATAAGGGAACAGTCACCTACAAGGGAGTTCCCATCAGACTGTCAGCTGATTTCTCAAAAGAGACCTTATAGGTAAGAAGGGGCTGGAAAGAAGTATTCCAAGTCATGAAGGTCAAGGACCTCCATCCAAGATTGCTCTATCCAGCAAAGCTGTCATTTAGAATGGAAGGGAAGATAAAGTGCTTCTCAGATAAGGTCAAGTTAAAGGAATTGATCGTCAACCAAGCCCTTATTATATGAAATGTTAAAGGGACTTATCTAAGAAAAAGAAGATAAAAAATAGGACAGTGAAAAGACAGCAAACTCACAGATATTAACAACCATAACTAAAACAAAAGCAAACTAAGCAAACAGCTAGACCAGGAGCAGGAACACAGAAATGGAGATCACATGGAGGGTTAGCAACAGGGGAGTGGGAGGAGGAGAGAGGGGGAAAAGGTACAGAGAAAAAGTAGCATAGATGGTAGGCAGAAAATAGACAGGGGAGGGCAAGAATGTGGGAAATGTAGAAGCTAAAGAACTTATGACACATGAACATGAACTAAAGGGGGGAATGTGGGTGGGAGGGGGTGTGAAGGGTGGAGGGGAATGATGGGGGAGAAATGGGACAGCTATAATAGCATAACTAATAAAATATATTTAAAAAAGAAAAATTTATATCTGATTCAAATTTAAGTAAATACAAACATACAGAACTAAAGAATCATGAAGCAAGAATTTCAAAGCCAGTTACAAATCTATCCATGTCCATCATCATTTGACACAAATCTGAAGTAAGAGAGTCTTAGAAAATATAACTTTACTTTGGATGATGAAACTAAATGTCAAAGCAATTCCTACTGAAAGAGGTTCTAGATGGCACTAAACTGTTTTAAAGCAAATATGGACAGAAACATTAGACACCTGATCTATCTGAAATCAAAGCTGCAACACAAGCAACAACGTTCTATATTCAGCATACATTCAGAAAGTTATAAACTGAGTGCTTGTGCAAAGTTCTCTGCCAGGGACTGGAGATACAGCAATTAAAGAGACAAGAGCCCTACAGTCAAGAAATTTACAGTTAATCAAGTGGTCAATTAACTCAAGTCAACAGAAAATTATGTAATGTACCTATTATCAGCCACTTGTAGGAGGTCTGCAATGTAAGGGTCATCTGGCTGAGGAACCGGATAGGAACTGACTTCAGAAGGAGGGACTGGTTCGTCGATTTGCATACGCTGGCGCCTGAAAGCAATATTTCTTTTCTTGCCACCTAAGAGAACAAATGTGTATTTCAAAAAATTAAAAAGAAACAAACCATTGTCTTAAAATTAAATATTCCACAAGGTTAGCCATTTTGTTATAAAATACATCTCTAGCTCTTACTATACATGGGTAAGATGTTCTCTCCCCAGGATGTAAATACCCACCCTGATCTTTATTTACATGATGCCTTCCTGAAAACCTCAACAGACGTGGTATGACGCAAGGCTTATTTTCTGCATGCTTGGCATGTGCGTCCTGATTTAACCTGCTCTTTCAGTAGATGGGGACCAGATATTGTCAAGATTAAAAGTTGATGTACCTCATGGTGTTTATTGCGTGAGCTCAAGAAGCCACACAAATAGAAAACTGGAGAACAGGGAGCTCAGGGCAGTGAGGACTGTCTTAGCACACACGCTCATTAATCAATGCCAAAAGAGCAGATAATGGAAATTTTAAGTAGCAAAACTAGTATATAATAGAATGTCACCTGTAATATAAAGTCATGCTATAACCTCAATTAGTGGGGAATGTTTTAACTAATTATCCTTAAAAACAGCAGGAGTAAATTCTTTTTATGAATGAATATACCCTGCCTTAGTGCAAACCACAAGGATACCTTTTCTAGCATCTAACCAAAATTAGACATGTACTTAAGAAACTCACTGATCCTCACGAAGAAAAATGTAACCCACAACTCTGTCTTCCTTAGAATCTTAACAAATTTGGTATACTCTTATCTCTCATTTTTAAGAAGAAGCAACTGACTCAAAGGTATTTAAATGACCTGCTAGAACTTATACACCTATACAGGACAAACCATTTTCTTCTTCCCTTATCTACTGATTTTCTTCCTTGGTTGCTCCTCAGTTTTTTTTTCACTGAACTACTTCTTCCATCAGTCCCTTAAATACAAACTTCCCTAGGGTCTTTGGTTCTCCTCTCTTCCCAGACTACACAATCTCACTGGATAATTCCTACCACATCCATAGCTTCAAGTCCCAAGATACTCCAATGACTCCCAACTTCAATCTCCATCTGGGACTGCACTTCTACGAACAGATCTACATAACCCACCATAAGAGAAATCTCAACGTCAATGTCCCATGTAACACCCTAACACATGCAAAAGTGGATTCCTGCTCCACCCCCACATTCTCTATCTTAAGAAATAGTACCATCATCCACGCACAAGTCAATGTGAAACAGAAATCTGAGAATCCCTCTCACCGTCCAAGCCTACCACATTCAGTTACTATCTAGAGACCACACCTCCTGAATCTCTCTTGAATCCATCCCATTCTTTTCTCAGGAAACCAGATTACCCTCTTTTTTTTCTCAACCTTCTAGTTACTACTGAGATCTTTCCCACTTTTCCCTGTCTTTTCTGCTGTGGGCTCACAGTCCGCCTCTCCATCTCATTTCCTGCCATCTTGAGCTCCAATGATTCTTCTCCACCTAATCTGTCAACTCTCCACTCAGACTCAAGCACGCAACAACATGATTGTGCCACTTGGAACTATGCTAACTTCTAGGTCTTCAACTCCCTTCTGACCATAACCTTCATCTGACCAAATTACTATTAGTCCACACCATGCTCTTTAACCTCTCAGTCTCTACCCAGTCTCACTATCCAACACCTTCCTACGCCTCAGTTACTTCTATAATCTTGGTCCCATCCTTCACACATCTCAACGATCTTGTCACTAGTTTTGGACATCCTTCCAACCTTACGCCTAGACAACCATCAACTTGGATATGCCCCATCATTTCTCTTGTCTTCCTTGAGAACTACTGAGCATAAAACTAAAAGTAGTAAAATAAATTAAGAAAGTATATATTTTCCAAATTCTTTCAGTATTACTTTTACAACTAAAATAATAACAGTAGGCAAGAGAATTTAAAATAGTGACTAAGGAAATAAAATCCTGGGCCCTGAAGTTAAACTTCCTACATCTAAAAAACTATTATTATATGTTTCTAAGCACAGGTAAGAAGTACCAAAGGGATATTCAGAAATAAATGGAAAAGTTTACGTGACTACTCAAATATATCTTTTCATAATACTAAAGTCCTAGCATGAATTACCAAGGTTCTATTTCAGTCAATAGTTGAAATATCTCTAAAAGATCAGATGTATGTAATTTGTTTGGAGAAGGAAGAGACTTACCTGGAGTTTGTACAACAGCATGCAAATTCTTCTCTTGAAGTTGTTGAATTTTTTCATTCTTAGCTTTGCTCTCTTTTTCCACAAGTTTGAGTTTGTGAACATATTGGTTATTTAGAAATTTCAGATCAGCTGTTTCACGTGCACACTTCTTCAATGTAGTTTTCAACTCTTAAAAGATTCAAAGACTATTTTATAGATCAAGAAATCTATAAAATTCCTCCAGTTCATAAAATACAAAAAGTCATCAATTTGAAAGGCTCTACCTGATTTTTATGCATGCTTTGTTTGAAAGGCTGTTACCTTTTCTACCACTATCAACAAAACTGCAAATAAGTCATTAAGCACAAAAGGAAATTATGTTTTTCTTCTGCTGTATGAGCTTAATCTAAACCATCACTTCTGATCCAGTAAACTGGGTATGAAGCTAAGAAATTAGAATTCATGCCAGGTTTTGGACAGGGCTTTCAACTAAAGAAGAAAAATTTATAATTTATAAAATATAGCCATATAATTACCCTTTTCCCAGTACTTTTGAAAATCATTTTATTGTACCTTCTAGCTCAAAGATGGAGTATCAAAGAATCAGAATGATATATGGCTTTTAACTCACTTAATCATCCTATTTTCAGTACAGGAAAAACAAAAGTTGTTTCAAGAATAGTCCCTCAGTTCCAGCATTTACTCTGTTCTATAGCAATTGTAAATCTAAAAACTTAATCCAGATATAGTATAGACAAATACAGATATGGAATGAAAATATATTTTATTCTCAAGAAATGTTCTTGCTGTTAGCAAGAAGATTATCACATTTTTTAATCAATAGTTTTAAAATTAGACTAGTCGTTCCCGTATATAAAATGAAAAGGGCAAAATACGGCATTTAAAAAAAAATCAGAAAATTTTACCTTTAATGTCCTGGGCTGATTGTTCTCTCAGTTTCATTAATTCCAGGTATAATTCATTATTTTCCCTACTCAATCTTGTATTTTCAAGTTTATAAGGTTCCAAGAGAAAATCAAAATTGGCACTTTCTTTTTCAGCTTTCACAGCAGATAATTTTGATTTCCGAAGACTTTCTGTTGTATGAACTAGGTCACTAGAATTAAAGAACAGAAAACGTAAATACAAGGAAACATTCTATTAGCTTTCTAAAAACTAAAAATATAATTATAAAAGACTTCAATATGTTAATGCTAAGTCAACCCAAATCTAAAAACAAACACTAGGAGACTTTCAAGGTACCAGGAAGTATTAAAAAATTTCTCAATACAAGATCTGATTGAAAGTTATACATTATATACTCATAGTTAGAATCATCTTGAATCTCCCCTCTCACTCATTCCCATGTCCTATTAGTCACCTGATCCTGTGGAATCTATGAAACTTATTTGTTCATTCAGCAAATATCTAAGTGACTGTTCTATGCCAAGTGCCAGGTACACAATAAATAAGAATTAGTTCCTTACTTTGAAGAACACAGATCAGTGGAATATTTACTCCAACAATATTTATTGAACAGAAGATACAATAAAGTATTCACTATCATCAGGGAGCTGATATTCTACTGAGCGTTTGTCAGAAAGTTGCAATATTATGCGATAAACTCAACAAATATTTCAATGCCTCATTTGTTCAGCCTGTCCTAGGTACAGCAGTGATGGAGTTAATCTCTAGTCTCATGGAGTTTGAATTCTAAATGGAAGTCAAAAGGAAGTTTCCAATAATCATAAGTAGTTAACACAGGTGTGGCAAGAGTCCCAAGGACCATATAGCTAACCAAGGACATGGGCAACGGGAGAGCAGAAAGGAACTTCACAGGCAGATAGAACAGCATATGGAGAGACCAGTGGTGAGTGTGTACATATGTTTAGGGAGCTTCAAGTGCTCAATACACGGGGGATGAAGCTGCAGGGACTAGATCAGGAAGGGTTTTGAGGGCCATATTGAAGACCACAAAATATTTTCCATCCATTCTCTCTTTTCTATCATCATTTCTTATGGTCCCATTGCAGTGATTTTTAACCTTTTTCATCTCATGGCCCACATCAACTAATTACTAAAATTCTCCAGCATAGCAAAAAAATATATTTTTTGCCAATCTGAAAAAAAAATAGGTAAAATTTTGGTTCAGTCACACCGGATTACTATTACTGCATTGGCTATTGCCATTTTTTAAATTTAACAATCTAAGGGAAAAGAGGTCAGTACCTCTGACTAAATAGTCAGGTATTGCATTTTTTTAAAGATTTTATTTATTTATTTTTAGAGAGAGGGGGAAGGAGGGAGGAAAAGGGAGAGAACTATAAATGCCCAAGACAAACATAAATCAGTTGCCTCTTGCACACCCCCGACTGGGGACCTGCCCCACAACTCAGGCATGTGCCCTGATTGAGAACTGAACCAGCAACCTTTCAGTTTGTGGGATGATGCCCAACCCACTGAGCTATACCCATCAGGGCTAGTATTGCAGGTTTTAAAAATTCTTGTGGCACACTCACTAAAAATCATTGTCCTACTGCAATAGCTCCCTAAGCAATTTCCCTGCTCCAGTCTCAAACCACAGTAATAGAACTCATGTGGAAAAGAAAATCACAAAGGATCTTTCGGTTAAGGTAACATATAACAGCTAAAGAAATGACTGACCACATGTTAGAGAACCATTAATATAACAGTAATTAAAGACCAGTGAGTGAGGCAGACACAGAACTGCCAATTAATCAGAAAAACCACATTAAAAACCTGTAATTCTATTCACAGGGAAAACCCTCAGAAATGTGTACTCTGGATGGTATTGTGTGAATGGTGACCCCTAAATGGGGAAGCCCTAAACTGATGATGGAGGAGTAAAATCTAAGATGCACAGATGAGCTTCAGATGATTTAAGGGCTTTTTGAAAACCTACCCACTACTTTACTGAAGTATGAAGCTCAATCAGAAACCAGGTAAGTTGGATTAAGGATTATACAGGTTTAGAACTATAGTCTCATCTTTACCTGAAAAGTTTTTCTACCAAAGGTAAACACTCCACCGTCAGGGTTTGGCGGTATCCCAGCTGATCCAGTCTTTTTCTAATATTAATATACTTTCTTTCTGCAGCTGTAGTCATCTTGTCTTCCAAAACCAGTTTTAGTCACTTCCAAAAATTAAAGTCCTAAAATAAAAGAGTAAAACATCCTTCTATTATTATAGCTATTATTATTTAGAGACTTTATTTATTTTTAAAGAGGGGAAAGGAAAGAGACACCCATCTTGCCTCTCACACACCCCCAATTAGGGAAAACGGCCTGCAACCCAGACTTGTGTCCCAACCGGGAATCGAACTGTCAGCCTTTAGGCTTGCAGGAACTGCACTGGTCTGCACTGGTCAGGGCTACAGCTATTATTATTTCATGATAAGAAGAAAAGATTCTTTTAGTAGGAAGCAATTATTTTTTTTCTCTTTAGGTAGGCAGACTTCAGGTGTATTTAGACTGATTTAAACAGAGTACTTATGATATTCTTATTGCTGCATTAAAATGAGTATCTGTTCACTAAACTATTTGTAAAAGTGAAAACAATAACGTTTCTAGAAGAAAATACTTTCCCAAACCTGAGGTAGGCAGTGAACCCTTGGAGAAGTCTCTTTAGAAAGCATTAAACATAAAAGAAAAACTTGAAAAATTTGACTTCATCAACTAAAAATGTTTGCTCATCAAAATATTCCATTAAGAAAACAAAAGACAAACAAAAGTGGAAGAAAAAGTTCATTATATTTAACAAAGGATTTGTATAAGGAATGTATAAAGAACTCTTGCAATTCAACTCTTACTAAAGACAAATAGCCTCATAAGAAAACGGGCTAAAGACTTGAACAGGCACCTTGCAAAAGACATGTGAATGGGAATAATCATATAAAAATGTGCTTAATACCATTAGCCATCAAAGAAATACAAACTAAAACCACAATGAGGTACAATTTCACCCATACTAGAATGGCCATAATTAAAGGTCCAGTACCAAAGGTTGCCAAGGATTTGGAGCAACTGGAATCCTTACACTGTTGACTAGAGTGTAAAATTAGTAGAAAATATCTGGCAATTTCCTATAAAGTTAAACATACTCCTGCTAGATAACTGTAATTCTATTCCTGGGTATTTATTCCAGGACATAAAAATAAACATGTACAAAAAGACTTTACAAGAATATTCATAGCAGCTTTATTCATAATGACCCAAACTGGAAACAAACTATATATTCATCAACAGAACAAATAAACTGTGATATATGTATACAATGTAATACTGCCCAGGAATAAAAGCAAAGAAACTACACATACATATTAACCACACAGATGAATTTGAATAACATTTTCTGAGCAATAGAGGCCACCCATGCACACTGTATGATTTCATTTATAAAAAGTTCAAGAATAAGCAAAATTAAACTATGTAGACAGAAATTATAACAGCAAGTAGCCTGGGGCCTTGGATGGGTGCAGATTGACTGGAAGGGTCAAGAGGGAACTTTCTGGGGTGAAAATATTATATTGATTGGGGTAGAGGTTGCACAAGTATGTTTATTTACCAAAGCTTTTCAATTAAGTACACTTAAGATCTGTGAGTTTCACCATGTAAATTCTACTTTGATTATAAAAAGCACACAAACACCTAAGTGTCTCTATACATTTTATGCTTGTTTTTGAAAATATTTTCATTTTCTATCAATCTGCCCTAAAATGTAGTTATCCAAAGATCACTTCTTTAGAAACTTTGCTCTTTTCTAACCTTTGTCAGGAAAATATAGTCCTAGTACTCTAAACCAAATAAAAACTACAACTCTACTGTTCTTCATGATTTATAAACCGTGAATACATGAAAAATTTGATCCTCACAACTTCTGGGTCAAAGATGACCTCCCTATTCAAAGATGAGGAAAGGCTGACCCCCAAGAGAGTAACTTTCCCAAACCACAGGGCCAGGTGGGCAGTCAGGTCTCTAGGGTCCTGTCCAGCACTCTGGTTTCTGTATCAGGCCACCTCCACTTACCCAATCACGTGTACCTGTCCTTGATTACTCCATTCTACCAATCTGTCAATCTGTCTTTTTCCACTCTCCCTAACCTCTTCTTCTGAGTGGTGTCCCTTTGGACTTTCTAGGTTCCTTCCACAAAAGGAAGCTGACTGATGCACGGTGTTTGAGGGAAGCTCCTGGAGATGTCAGAGATACACCTGTCAAACCAAGAACTAGCAGGCCTTCACCACTCAAACATTTCCTCTCTTTGTCTGGTACCAACTTTGGTTACCCAGAAATAATACTTCCTCACATCCTGGAGAGGGAAGGAGGGAAAGGGAGGGAGAGACGGGGAGAAAGAGAGAGAGAAAGAGAATGAATGAATGTGAATTTAAAAATCATCAACAAAGAACAGATGAAAAAGATTAACAAATAACATCCCAAGGACAAAAACGCATGTATGAGACGTTCCTCCTCCATGGGGCTACGTCTCCATCCCCTGCCCTGACTTTATTATCCAACATTGTGGCTATACTGAATGTTTCTAGCAAAACAACTCAAAACGTTAGGTTTGGCGTTCTCCACGATACGCAGATGCGTTTGGAACTATCCACCTGCTTAACTGGGCGGGGATGACGTCTGAAAACTGGTACATCTTATTTTACTAAAGTTTCCTGTGTGTATGTATGCACAGAGGCTAAGTCAAACCAAAACACAGCTTTAATTGAGATTGTCTCGGCGTCCTTCCTTCCTTAAAATACTTGAGACTGGAAGGTAGAGAGGATGTATTCCAAGTTGTGGGACGAAGATGAATAAATAGCCTTCGTCCTCAACTCTGGGGCATTTCTGGGTTTACAAAGAGCAAAAATGATTCTTAAACGAAGAGGGCATTTTAACTTAAATCGATCCATCCGTCGGTATTGGCAGATCTGCGCGGATAGCACTGAAGCCAATGGAGAGCCGGGCCGGAGGCAATCCGGGAGACGCAGCAGCCCCAGGATGACCTCTGGACGCAGCTTACGGTCCGGGTTGAAAGGAAGGTGTGTCGGAACCGGAGCCTGTGGGGACTCTCTCCGCCCCGCCCTGCCCGGACCCACTTCCCTCTGCGGCCGCGCGGCCTCGCTCCCGGCAGCGCCTAGGCCCGGTCCTCGGGGACCGCCAGGGAGGCGAAGGCGGCGCCACCGCCCCGCCAGGTCCTGCAGCAACCACCCCGCACCCCGCACCCCGCGGCCGCCCTCACCTGCAGCTCCGGCCCCCGCTCCCTCCGCCTGCTGTAGCATCGCCCTCGAGCCTGCCTTCCTCCTTGGCTGCTTCCGCCCCAAACACTGGCTCCGGCGCTTGGACAGTTTGAAAATGGCGCCGAGAGAGGATCCCAGCCGGTGCGCTGGAGGCGCCGCCGTTGCCTCGGTAACGGGAGCGGTAGACCAGGCAGCGCGCGGCGAGAGCGCGCTCGGCGGCGACTGCAGCGATGGCGGAGCTGGGCCCCGGTGCCCGGAAACGGGTCGGCCTGGGCGGTGCGACGCCACGGCGCCCCCAGGCGGCCAGCAGACCCAGAAACGCAGGGGATGTCAGAGATGGCGTCAACCTCTGGGCCTGATGCGGGCTTAAAACAGGGCCCCAACCCGGTTCCTGCAGAGGATTAACCTTCACGGGCAAGGTGGACGCCTAATCACCAGGTAAACTCCAGTTTAAAAGTCACGTCTTTGCAGCTTTCCCCGACAGCCATCCAATACAACCTTTGCTCCCACACCCATGTCCCAATAAGGCTCTGTGTAGATCCTCACTTAGCCTGTTGACTTTAAGCAAAAGGATGTGTAACAAAACCAATTCGTTACGCGCTAATTGATAAAGAATAATTAATAAGCTCCTACTGCATATTTCTGGTCACAAAAACATCGCCAAATGTACAAAGACCCAAAACACCTCTAATATTAAACATTGAAATAAATGTAATCTATACATATATTTAAGAAAGTAACATAAAATAAGTAACATAATTATTTTCCAACCTGCTTATTCCCGTTCCGGGCAGCTGGTGGCCAGAGCCTAATCCTGCAGCTCAGGGCACAAGGTGGGAACTCACTCTGAATAGGATGCCCTTCCACCCCAGGGTGCACTCGCACTCACACCCACACCCACACCCACTCAGACAGGGACAATCTAGAAACCCCAAGTAACCCAACTGCACATCTTTGGGGTGTAGGAGGAAACCAGAGATGCGGAGAAAGCCCACACAGATGAGGGGAGAACAAACTACACAGACAGTGGCCCCCGCCAGGATTTTTTTTCCCTCATCGATATGATAACAAAAGGACCTTTAATAAAATGATGTTATCGAAGGGCCTGCTGTATTATAGAATTCATCTCATTAAAAAACATAATTATTTGTTTCCATAGCTTTCCCTGATGCCCCCAATTGTGAATTTCTTTAGTTAGAGATTATCTTATTCAGCTATATTTCTTTAGCACTGACCACATTAAGCATTGGTGAATGAAAATAAATTTAAATAATCTGACTTTAAAGAACCTGCTCACATAAGGAAGGCACATAGTCAGACCCTAGAGTTCTATTTCTCTCCTGAGATCTTCTACGTGATGAGAGAGGAACTCAGTTCCTTTCTATTTACTACTTTCCCAAGTAGACCTTCCATTCTGAAAATGTACTTCTTCTTTGTCTATCATGTAACTGCACTACAGTTGTGAATCATTTTGTAGATGTTCATATATTGCTTTACCACTTCTGCTTTGTGTGCCTTGTTTGTTTTCCTGCCTGCCTTAATGAGCCGTTCCATGGAATTTCAAGGAGACCATGAGTTAGTTTCTGTACATGACTTTTGTAGTCTTGGAACATGTACAATTATTTTCTGCTGAGCAACAATTATTTTTAAAACAGGGAGCCATAAACAAATTAATATCATAGCAAAATGACCATACAACAGCCATCCAGTCTAGGTAATTTTTTGGCTTCCCTTTGCCCCAAATACAGAGCACTCAGAAGATGCAAATATGAGATCCTTTCACAGTTCTGGAGGCCAGAAGTCCGCAATTGAGGAGACATCATCAGGGCCACACTCCCTCTAGAGGCCCTAGGGAAGAATCCTTCCTTGCTTTTTCTAATTTTTAGTTGGCATTTGTGGCTTCTTTGGCTTGTGACCACATCAGTCGTCTCTGCCTCTTCCTCCACACTGCCTTCTCTGTATCTGTCAAATCTCCTCTGTGTCTCTTGTATAAGGACACTTGTCATTGGAGTTAGAGCCCTCCAGGATAATCCAGATGATCTCTTCAATTCTAGGTCTTTAATTACATCTGCAAAGATCCATTTTTCCGAATAAGATAACATTGGATGATCCTGGGGATTAGGTTGTAGACAAATCTCTTGGAGGGGCTCCTATTCAACATGCCACACTCCCCTAGTTCTTGACATTTTTATTTAGTCAGGGTGAGCAGGAAGACGAGACCATGTTACATATCCTGCAGAGTCTTACACTTGCATAAAGATTTTTCATTTTCCATTTTCTTCCTTCTACCCTTCCTCCTTCATTTCAATTAGAAGCCAAGAATTTTCCATCTTTGTTTATTTGTCTAGTTGTGGCTAGGGTAGGAGAGGGATGGGAAGGCTCCAGGTAAAAGTGAAAGAATTCAGTGACATGTAAAAGCAGCACAGCAGCATATGAAATAGCATCTTGTTGGAAGTTAGCTTATAAAGCCAGTATATAAGGCAAATATCACATATTATTAAATTCGCATTTTTACTAGATCACTTTCTGGGGAGGAAACTGCGAGTGACTGGTGAACAGCACAATAACATTTTCCATTATTAAATTGTGACTTTTCTTTCACCTTCTTTCTGTGTTTCTTGACCAGGAACATTTTCTTAAATTTGTGTTAGTAAATACTTGTGATGAAACTCCTTTATATATTGTTATAGGTTGAATTGTGTCTTCTTCAAAATTCATATGTTGACATTCTGACCCCTAATACCTCAGAATGTCACCTTCTTTGGGAATAGGGTCATTGTAGATAAAATTGTTGAAGATAAAGTCATAGTGGAGTGGGGTGGGCCCCTAATCTAATATCCCTGTTGTCCTTATAAAAAGAATGGCATGTGAGGATAAAGGGACACAAAGAGAGGGAAGACAGTGTGAAGACATGGAGAGAACCCCATCTGTAAGGAAAGTCCAATAAGTATTCCTAGCAGGCTCCCAGAGGTTAGGAGAGCAGCAGGGACAGATTCTCCCTGATTCACAGCCCTCAGGAGGAACCAGCCCCGCTGACACCTTCTTGGACTCATCTTGGACTTCTAGCCTCCAGAAATGTGAAACAATAAATTTCTTTTGTTTAAAGTACCCAGTCTGTTGTACTTTGTTCCAGCAGCCCTAACAGGCAAGTACATATGTGTTTAGATGCCACTTGATGGCACAGAATAAATGGCACAGGAATTCATAAAAGAAAAAAAAATCCTCTGAGGACAAGAACAACCACTCAAGTTTTCACTGAGCAGGTGGGACTTGGTGTTGAACCTTGAAGCAACCATAACTTGAATGCATAAAGAAGAGGGGGAGAGAGGTCTGGGCAAGGGAGAAAGGAGAGGAGGTAATATGATGAGCTAGATACTGCTGGGAAGCATGATTGCTTCGGTGACAACAAAGGCAGCGGTCTGATGGGCAAAGCGGCATAGGTGACGACTGGAAGTGGAAAGGGACATCACATGACTAAAGGACTCAGCAGGTGTTAGATTTCAGTGCTTGAATTTTATCCACTATGTGACAGAATTAGTGAACGTTTTAAAACAGGAAAATCACACAATGAAATTAGTTTGGGGAAAATCATTCTGGGTGGTCGGAGGATGGAATGGTGAATGGTGTAGAAAATGTTATTATGTAGGACAAAGAGTTAGATTATTTTAATAATGAGATAAAGGTCTGAGGGGAATATGAGAACTATTACAAAGGAAGAATGGGCAGGGCGTAGTGAGGGACCAGACTCTGAGTGAAGGAGCAGAAGGAATCCAGGTGACTGTTGAGGTTTTGAGCTTCAAAGACTGAACAGTGTGTTTCCGTGAAATGGAATTAGAAACCCATGCAGGAGTGTGCTGGAGGAGGAAAGGACAAGGGGTAGATAGTAAGTTTGGTCTGTGGTATCAGGGGCTTAAGGTGATGTCATAAAAATGTCCAGGTGTGGCATAATAAGAGAGATGTTTGGTCCTTATCCCTGGTTTCTGGCACCAAGCTTCTAAGTCCTTGGAATTTTCTTGTGACAAGGGTAATAGGAAAGTCTTTTGTTCTAATTCAGTGATTCTCAGCAGGGCCCTGGATAGCTTCAGGACGGGGGTTAGAAAGACCAAGCTTTGACTGGAAGCTTGGAGCTTTCAGCCTCACTCCCCAACCTCCAGAGACGGGACAGGGAGATCGAGGTAAACACCAATTTCTAATGATTTAATCAATCATACCTATGTAATGGAACCTCTATAAAAATCCTAAATGACAGGGTTTGATGAATCTGGGTTGGTGAACACACCAAGGAGCTGGGAGGGTGGAACACTTGGAGAGGGCATGGGAACTCCATGCTCCTTTCCTGTACCTTACTCTGTGCATCTCTGCCATCTGGCTTGTGTCCTTTGCATAGTATTATATAGGTAATAGTAAGTACTGTGTCTTCCTGAGTTCTGTGAGCCATCCGAGGAAATTATCTAACCTGTAAAGGGTCATGGGAACCCCCGATCTATAGCCAGTCAGAAGCACAGGAGGTCTGGAGCTTGTGACTGGCATCTGAAGTGGGAGGTAGTCTTGTGAGACTGAACCCTTAACCTGTGTCATCTGCACTAACTCTGGCTGTCAATGTCAGAATTGACCTCTGGACCAGTGGATGTCCTGAGAGTTGGAGAAGCAATTTTGTAAAAGACACCATGTATTTGGTGTCTGGAGCAGGGAAAATCCTCTCATTGGATGTCAGCAGTGTTTGAGTAAAAATAACTCACCAGGAAACACCTGGGTATATATGCAGGTAACATGTAAGGGAAACTTAGCAGAGATACATCGGGGCTGTTTTCCAGGTTTCTTCTCTGTATTCTATGTCTGGATGTTAACTCTATCGTGTTCATTGATTATCCTGTTTCTGTCTTTATTTATTTATTTTTATCCTCATCTAAGGACATTTTTTCATTGCTTTTGACGGGGGAAGAGAGAAACATCAATGTGAAAGAGAAACATCAGTTAGTTGCCTTCTTGTACACTTCCCGACTGGGGATCAAACCTGCCACCTGGGCATGTGCCCTGACCAGGAATCAAACCCGAAACCTTTTGGCCTACGGATCGACACTCCAGCAGAGCCACACAAGCCAGGGCCTGTTTCTGTCTTTAGACTGCGAGCTCTTTACAATACACAGAAGATTAATGTGTTCTTCTCTATACCCACAACCCAAGCAGAGTGTCTGGAATTTAATAAATGATCAAACACACTGTGAATCGAATCAAGTTGAATTGAATTGAATTGAACTAAACTGAATGAAGGAGGCCTTCTCACACCAAGACTAGTTAGTATGGCAAAGTTGCCTGCCTTCGGTGAGTAGCCCAGAGATGGGGCTGAAATGTCATTATCATCGCCGACTAATTCAGGTTGTTTTATTTAAGCACCAGGGTCTCAGTCTCTCTGTTGCCACAGGTGTATGGTTTGGCTGGCAACCTGATTATTTCGGGCAGATAAGGATAACGGTTACGCTAGTTCCAGTCTGTCTGGGGCCTTGCAGTGGAGCCTCCGTAGTGACTTGGCTACGAAAGGCACTCAAGCTGTGTAAATGGTCAGATGTTATGAGAAGCTATTATTAGCAGAGACAATGGAAAATAATTCTCAAGAAAGGGTGCCTTTTAAAAGTACAATGCTAAGACATCTTGATAATGTAGCAGTTTATTTTGTGAGTCTACAAAGACATCAGAAATTTTCATTTCATAATGGTAGTGCAAGGAATTGTACCTTTTAATCACCTTTTGCATTCAGTAAGAGTAGAGAGAAGAGTAGGAACTCTGTATGACTTAAATAATTGGTAAACAGTAATATATATTTTTTAAAAAACTCCTACATGTCAAAAGTTCTGTGGTCAAAAGAGATAAGCTTTTGACCAAAGGAAAAGCATTTACAACCATTATGGTAGCCCAAACATGCAAAAAAAACCCCTGAAAATTCACAGTGAGGTGAATAACAAATAATAGAATATATTAGGAAAATAATTTTTAAATAGGCAAAGCTAAAATCTTCCTGTGTGAGCAATTCGTTCTGAGCAATCAAAATGTGAATATTTTCCCTCACATATGTGGTGATGCCCCAGATCCTTCAGCCTTTGCCCACGTGACATGGTCTCCAAGCCCATCACCTACCTGGCTTCCTCCTCTGGAGTAGAAACATTCTTGTTTCTCAGTCTTCTTATTGAAATTGATACACAGAAGTGATTGCATCAGATTAGGGGTAAGCACTGGGCTATATTTATTTCCTTTGCTATATCTGCACAGCACATTCAATGTATATTAACATAGTGTAGTCTCACATTAGTCATTTTAGCAACTGAGTCACATATTCTCCAGTGAAGAAACAAACAAAAGCCTCTTTCTCCGCTACGTTTTTAATATCTATTTTTATGTATAGTATCCTAAATGCAAATGTGAGGCTTCTGAGCAGAGATCAAAGTTATTACTTATGTCAATAACTATTGGTCCCCTTGGCCAACACCCCAGGGTGACATGAGGAGAACCAGATGGCACCCTATATGTCCTGGGTTCTGTACTGCAGGGAGGAAGTTGGCACAGTGCTCTGCCCCCTTCCTGCAAGTTAAGAATCTGAGAGGTTTTATATGAGAGGGACAGCTCCCTCCCTTCCCTGCCTGAGAAAGGGGGAGAAACCTTTGCTGCCCAGAGCATACTCCTTGTCCCAGAGAAGAGAAGGGAAAGGTCCTGAGTTCCTACCTTTTGGAATATAAATAAATGTCTGGAGGAGAAAGAAAAGAGAAGCCAGCTGTTCCTGGAATGTCACCTGGGTTCCAGGTTATACCCCCACTTTGAAATGTAAACACACTCCAGGGAGGTAAATGTCTCCAGAGTTCTCTCATTATCCAGCCATGGTCATAATTTAACTTCCCAGGCTTGTTCTTTAACCCAGGTTCTGATAAAACTTGCAGAGAGTCCTAACTACAGAAACAGGAAAATACTCACTGGGCTTGGGCTTGATCCAAATCTCTTCCATAGGCGCTGTCTCTCAGTTTCTCTGTGTCTCTGTTTTTGTTTCTGTTTCATCAGGTTCTAGGGACTCAGCCTGAGTATCTGTCAGTGTGCATTTGCCTGCAAAGATCAGAATGCCTGAGTAACAATCGGTTAAGTAATAAAAGCATTTTGTGGTCTCCCTTGACAAAACAGCTAGCAGTAGCAGGTCCTAGTCTGGTTTGTAGGTCAATGGTACCACCAAGGACCTGCTCTGACCCCTTTTCATCCTTCCACACTCTCTCCCCAGTGGGAGGCTTTTATCCTAGGACCTTTCGATCTGTGGTCACAGAATGGCTGTCACAAGTCTATCTTCAGCAGCACCCAAAACAAGAAGGGAGTGCAGGGAACAGGAATTTCATGACAAGAAAAAAAACAAGGTTTTGCCTCATAAGCTTCTTTTCTCTTAGGGATAAAAATGTCTCCCAGAACCCCTTAGTAGAGTTCCCTGTAGGGGCCACAGCTGGGTTCTGTGTTCACCTCTAGAGCAGTCACTGGCAAAGAAGACTTGAGTCAGTTATGATTTATTTCCAGACCAAATTAGGGTTCTAAAAGTATAGATTTTAAAGTTGATTCAGGAATTTCTGGAGAGTTTCTCTCTTCATCTCAAATTGAGAGGGGATTTAAAAGAGACCACTTAATATGTATCCTTTGAGTGAAGAAGAAAATCCTGAGTTCATGCCCTCTCGGAGTTGGTGTGTCTTTTCTACAACCAGGTATGAGCCTCATGTGAGAGAAGATGGCAGTTCCTGTACCAGATTCTGGGGCTTGGGTCCCTTCACTTTCAATCCAGGATCCTAGTGTGTCTTCCTGTGTGAGACTGGAGAACTAAGCTGAATCCATGTGTTTCGTGGGCTCCCTTAAGCTGAAGTTCTGCCTCATGAGCTCCCATGTGAGACTTGCATTAGGAGCTGGATGAAGGAAGGAGAGCAGGTAGATATGAGGCATCCATTTGGCTGGAGTGGGTAATGGCAGAGGTAGTAGCATCAGGAGCTTCCTGCACATGGATGGAAGCTCTGACCACAAAGGAGCTATGACCCTGGGAGTAGGAGCTGTTTCTAGATGCTTTTCCTAGAGATGGTTCTTCTAGCCCTTCCAAACAGTTTTGTAAGCCTCCTACAGCCTCGTTCAGTCTCTTGTTTAAGCTATCTAGAGAGGATTCTGTGGTCTGCAACTAAAACCCAACAGAAAAGGATCCTAGCTAGGAAGGCCTCCAGGGAAGACCAGGAGTCTTCTGGAGAGAAGCCGGAGATAGTGCCAGTTGCAGGGGTGGAGAAAGTGGTATGAGATTCCTGGAAAGAGAAATACATTTGCTCTTGGCAAGTGAGCTGCTAGTGATAGACCCTCAGAGAAGGGAGGGGCACCCCCAAAGCTCCCACAACAACAACAAAAAAAGTCAGGTTTAACCATCTAGCAGGGCAGGAGAGCGGAAGCTAGTTCACTGCAATACTGTTGGAGTAGGAACTCTCCTGCCCCTTTGCCTCCTCTCCCTCCTTTTGCAGTCTGGGTAGAAGAGGAATGGAGGTTGGGAATGGGAAAAGAGGAGAGCAGCGACAGCTTCCCTTTTCTCTCCGCATGCGGCAGGCCCAAGCTAGGGAAAGGTGAGAGCACTGACCATATAGCCACATTTAAAGTTTTAGTTATGACAGTGAACTAGACATTTTAATTACTGACCAAAGACTTATTCTATTTCAGAGACCAAAAAGGTCATGGGTTCTGCCTGAATTATCATGCAGGGCAAGGAGAAGAAATGGATGTGATGCAAAAAAAGTGTATATTTTGAGCTATTCTGAGCAAACTATACTCACTATCTAATCCTTGAACATAAATACACTTTGGCCTTTCTCCCTGCCTTAAAGTGGGGAAAAACACCTAAGAGAAAGATTCTGATAAACGAATAGAATGTGCCTCACTTCACTCTTCCTAACTCACTAAAATTGGATGATAACAACCAGAACTTTCAGAAATGTCCTCTGCAGAGACTTCAGACCTCCAGGAGATGGTGCAGATGTGTAAAAATGCTCAAGCAGAGTTGGAGAAATCAGTAGATTCCAAATATATAATGGGATATTACGGGAAACTGGTGATATTTCAATGAATACTCTTAATCTTCCAGTTGACAAAATGCAAAGTCAAAGTCAGCCGTGCTCCCTCACTCCACCCCTCTGCAGATTGCCCCGGTTTCACTGGGAAGACCAAATCCTGGGCTGGATCCTCTGTGGGTTTGATCCAAACAGCAATTACTTTTGCTGCCTAGAGCTCCCATAGCACCCTAGGCTTCTTTTCGTAGCATTTAATATCCTGTATTGTAATTGATTTTTAAATTTATTTAGCAGGATTGTGAATTTAACTCACACCACATCTCAGAAGTATGGAGAAATTGTGGTCTGTTTGTTAACTTCTCCAGCCTTCTTCCTCAGTCCTCAACTTCTGATAAGGAGGAAAAATAATTAATGTTTAAATCCTTCCTTATTCAAACTTAATCTGATCCAATAATTTAAACAGTCCCTTTGGGTGATGTTACTCTGCCTAGGAAAACAAAAGCCTTGTTTGTCAGATTTCTTACCCTTTCAGCTCCAAGATGTTAACTGCATCTATGCCTACGGGGAGGTGTGAGGTTGCCTGGCCATGTGACCAAGGGGAAGACTGTGGTCCTTGAGCACCTCTTCTATCCCTTGTCCACCTGGTTGCTCTCAGTGATTCTGGCATTGCAGCTGAAGCTTGTGTCTGGTATGATACACAATCTCTCTCTGTCTCTGTCTCTGTCTCTGTCTCTCTCTCTTCCCCTGCCCTCCCCTGGGCTCCTCTCAGTATTACACACTCTTTTGACTTCTGGCTGTGACTCTCAGTTCACCCTGGCCCATCTTGCAATTCTTTACCCACCTCACCAGTACTGTAGATGCTTGGCAATATTTTCAAGATATTCTCGGTCATGAGGGCCCCATGTGGTAGATATAGGTGACTCTAAAGTTAAACCTCATGACCTTCCTCCACCTGGGCATGCTGGCCCCTCCAGGACTGATACGAGGCAGCCTGCAATGTGGCCTCTGCTCAGAGTCTCAGATAGGGAGTCAGGGAGAAGAACCCTCTTCTGCCACGGTGTCTCCTCGCTCATCTGGTACACAGTCAGGACACTCAGTAACACACCTTCTTTGTACTGTAGCAAAGTTACATCCCCTCTGTGGAGTGTCTCCACCCAGCAGAGAACTCTTGTCCAAGCTTCGTTCTAATGGAAAGAGGATGAAAGTGAATGAAAGAATTTAGAAAATCCCCTCCCAATTCAATAACCTGGTTTCTGAAACTATTGATTGGCTATACAATCCTATTTTGAAGATCAGAAGCTGAATATTAATTCTATCTTTCTTACATTACAACTAAATTGCTTAGAACAGTGCCTGGTACCCAGTAAACAATCAGTGTTCCCTTTCTGTATCAAATCTCTTATTCTCCCTCTGAGACTGGTTGGTGTCTTGGGCCAAATAGAAAAAAATTATGTGTTAGGAAAAGCAAAAGAGAAGATTATGTTAATTTCTAAGATATTAACTTTATTAACATTCACATTTTACCATATTTCAAATCTTTCAATGAGTATATACTTGTAGAGGGATTCAAACAATATGGAATTGTCAAAATTACTGAGTGAAAGTCCCATTTAACTTGCAATATTTTCCTGTCCTGGCCCCTGATTCTATTCTTTTTCCTAAACATAATGACCAAAAGCATTTCGATTGGATCTCTTTACTTATTCATCTTCTCCATTATACTGTGAGCTTTTTGAGCTGATCTCCATAGTCCCACAGGCCATCAATAAATATTTGATAATGAATAAATGATTGAATAATGAATACTCAACTAATATAGAGCAAATGAAATAGCTTTAAGAAAAAATTCACTGTTATATAAACTTGTTAAGATGTTGCTTAATTTTGAGTTTTCTTGGTAGGATTACATCTGATTAAAGTAGAACCAAGATTCAATTAAGAGGCCTTACTTTTCTAGGCTTTGGAGATAGAAAGGTGAATCAGAGGCAAGATCCCTGCTTTCAAAGAGCTTACCTTCCAGTGGGGAGTGTGGGAGATAGAAAATAAATGAGTAAAAATAAATAAGTGAGTAACTGGCTGTAAGATTATGATAGGTAGTATGAAGAGATGAGATGTAATAAATAACAATAATAAAAAACAATGACAGGAGGAGAGCGGCATTCGACTGGGTGATCAGGAAAGGCTTCTCTGAGGAGTGGCATATGAGCTAAGATTTGAATGACAAGAAAGCAGACTTACAGAGATCTGGTGTCAGAGTATTTCAGGGAAAAGAAATGAACTTAGTTTAGTGGGTCCATGGAACAGAAAAAAGGGAAATGCGACAGCAAATGAAGGTGAGGGGTAGGAGATGAGTTCAGAGAGGCAGGTGGTGATATCCAGGCTGCATAGGGCCCTGCAGGCCATGATAAGGAGTTTGACTTTTTCTAAGAGCAACGAGGAGCCATCAAAAGCTATGGCAGATGGATCTTCTAAAGATAGCTACACCAATATATAATGCCCCCCATGCTCTTCTTACAGAGTGACTGAAACTCTGCCATTGAGAGGTGGGGTCTCTGGTTCCTCAGTGTGAGTCTAAGCATGAGGCTTGCCACTTCCTGACAAACAGTATGGTGGAAGTGGAGCTGTGTGAATTATAAGTAGATCATAACAAAAAATAGTTTGCCCCTGTTTCTCTCTCTTAGCACTTTCCCATGGAACCTAGACGCCATACTGTGACAGAGTCCAAACTAGTCTTTGTAGAGACATTGCCTGAAGGGTCCCTGTGGAGAGGTGCTGAAGCTCCCAGCCAACAACCAGCATCACCACCAGCTCTGTGAGAGAATGAGTTCAGAGATCTTTATAGAACATGTTTACAGACAGTGGCTCTCGGTATGACCTCAGAACAATTTAACTCCAGGTATCTTTATTCTACCCAGTGTCACTCAGATCGAGATGCAGGTTTCTGGCAGAAGCAGAGAGTCTGATAGGTCAGCCAGTAGAGTCACCTGCCTGATACTTGTAGAGCATGGGGACTGTGATGGATGGTCACCAGGATCCAGAGTGAGTCTACTGTGATCTAGAATGAGCAATAGTTCCATTCATTTCTGGAGAACCGATAAATTTTGTAGCCCCTGATGAAGAACAATATAATTTTTCAGGCGGAAAAAAGAAACTGTGGTCCAAAGAAACAGCTAAGAGGCAAAAAATTATTTATAGACAAGGGACCCTGACAATAAACACAGACATTGCAATTCTTAGGATGATGTCCTAGGGAGAAGCATATCACTTTGGGCTTCGTCAATAGAAGTCAAAGTATTCTATCTATAATCCTCATTAAATATCCCTGTTCTTTCTGTTAACATGATAAATTTTATGGTTTGATTAATCTTACAACAGATTATGCCACTTTAATAAACAAATATGGAAATGAATTGAGCATAGTTTACAAATATTATGTTTGTAGCTATAGTTAAGCTTGTTTTGCAAATTTCAAGTAAAGTTATAATAGTAAATTTTATTTTATTTTATTTTAAAAATTGTTGTATTACTTTAAAATTTTCTTTTTTATTTTTGTTTATTTTTATTTTTTTAAATTGTTGTTCAAGTACAGTTGTCCCCATTTTTCCCCTACCATGCCCCCCCAGCCCCACCCATCCCCACCTCCTACTCTCAACCCTACCCCCCTTTGGCTTTGTCCATGGGTCCTTTATACATGTTCCTTGGTGACCTTTCCCCTTCTTTCCCCCTTTATCTCTCACCCCCTTCCCCTCTGGTCACTGTCAGTTTGTTCTTTATTTCAATGTCTCTGGTTATATTTTGCTTACTTGTTTTGTTGATTAGGTTCCACTTAATAGGTGAGATCATATGGTATTTGTCTTTCACCGCTTGGCTTATTTCACTTAGCATAATGCTCTCCAGTTCCATCCATGCTGTCACAAAGGGTAAGAGTTCCTTCTTTCTTTCTGTTTCATACTATTCCATTGTGTAAATGTACCACAGTTTTTTGATTCACTCATTTACTGATAGGCACTGAGGTAGCTTGCAGCATTTGACTATTGTAAATTGTGCTGCTGTGAACATTGGGGTATATAGGTTCTTTTAGATTGGTGTTTCAGGGTTCTCAGGATATAATCTTGGCAGAGGAATTGCCAGGTCAAAACGCAGTTCCATTTTTAGTTTTTTTGACAAAATTCCATACTGTTTTCACAGTGGCTGCACCAGTCTGCATTCCCACCAGCAGTGCACTAGGGTTCCCTTTTCTCCACAACCTCACCAGCACTTATTGTTTGTTGCTTTGTTTATGATGGCCATTCTGATCAGTGTGATATGGTATCTCATTGTGATAATAGTAAATTTAATATAAACAAGTTCAAGAATTTTTTTCTCCTATTTAATTTTAGGACCTACAAACTTTCTTATGAGAGTATGTGGTATTTGGATTAAATGTTGTATTCCATTACTTAGAAATTCTTTTAGAAAGTTCTCTTTCTCTGAGTACCATAATATTGACTGGCCAATGATGAGCTCAAAGTAGTCGCAGAGAATCGATATTGGCTTAGTTACAGCTTGGTGAAGCCAAGAGGGTAAACTAATAAGAGCTATTGGACCAGAAAGACCATCTAAAGATAAAAAAGCTCTTTTTAAAAGTATAGAAATGCATGATATGTTAGACTCTACTGAAACAATACAAAATTCCTTCCAAATTTCTTCAACGTCCCTATATAATTTATTTAAATCATCTACAAAACCCCAAAAAATCATGATTGTGCTTCTCAAGACTCCAAAATTGTTAAATCACTTGCTTAAAGTTACTCAGTAAATTAGTGTAGACGTTTGGGCAAAATTTTTTCAGCTTATATTTAATCCACCATGCAATGAAAGTTAAATATAAAACCTCTATATGTTACTGTGAATCATAGTAACCTCTGTATGTTAGAGGGATTTAAACATTTCCCCAGTGATCTGAATATACAGCAGATTGAATTCCAATGGTTTATGCCAATTTTGATTTTTCACATTAGTCTGAGCATGTTACTATTGTACAAAAGTGAGCTGTTAGCAAGGAAGAGTAGGCAGACCCCACAGCCCACAGTGCCGACCAGAGGAACTTACAGAAGTAGGTCTAGAGAACCCTCCTCCCAAGGAGAGCATATCTGAATTCTACAGAAGACATTGTTCTGTGAATTTAATTCATCAAGCATTTGTTGAACGTATACTACTTAAATGTGCAAGACTGCTATATGTATATCCAGTAAAAACTGGCAGCAGCGCGCAATTTTTCTTTAGCCTCTGGGTTAATTTCCTTATAACAATTCCTGCATTCAGCACCTAGGAGTATTAGTCTTTAACATCCAGTTACTGATCGCTTGAAGCAAGGCTGCAGATTAGGTACTGGGCTCAAGCCGTGAACAAAGCAGGCAGAGCCTCTGCCTTAATGGAACTTATGTTCAGGAGTATGGTCATGCTCTGGACATTGAAGGGAATAGTAAAGAAACATGAGTGATAGTTTCCTCCTTCCATGAATCAACAATTCAGGTTTTACCTGTTCACTTTTTAAGGCCAACATTTATTAAGTACAATGTGCTGATACACATTGGCAAACAGAATGGTCTTCATCCTAACCATAAAGCTTGCAATCTAAATGGGGAGTCAAGATACCTAGGAAGTAAAAAGACAAATAGATATACTTCAAATTATGGTAAATGCCATGAAGAACAAGAACAGGCTCTTCTGAGAGAAATACAGGGCAATGAACTGTAAATTACAGGAGATCAGGAAAGGCTGTTTACAAGTAAATGGGGGCAGTGACTTGGAGATCCTATCCGGAAACATGTTTGTTGCAGAGGCAGTGTACCAACCACAAGGAATGACATTTCATGGACAAGCTAAATTGGCACTCAAGAGCAAGGCTCCTGGCTTCAGTTCAAGATGGCAGAGTAGGAAGATCCTAAGCTCACCTCCCCTCATTGACACCAAAACTACAACTACATATAGAACATCTCTCTCTGAGAATGACCTGAAGACTAGTGGAACAGATTTTCTTCAACTATGGTATAAAGAAAAAGCCATGTTGAAATGGGTAGGAGGGGGAGAGACTAAGTCTAGTCAGGACCTACCCTACCTCCCATGCCCCATGCAGTGGTTCAAAAGTACGAGGGATATCACAACCACAGAGGTCATCCCCAAAGAATCAGGGATCTAAGTCCTAGCCTAGGGAACCTGCTCCAGGAAGAGGAGCCCCCATGATGTTTGGCTTTGAAAACCAGTGGGGCTTATGTCTGAGAGAGCCAAACAGCTATAGGAAACCCAGGTTATGCTCTTTCTGAGTCCTGGCACAGACACAGCAGTTTGAACAACATGTAGGTCATATGTGAAGGTGAAATATTGACTATTTTAGGGTGTGTGCTGAAGGGACAGGGATCTGTTGGAACTCTCTCTTGAGTCAGAGGGGCTGGTGGGCACCATCCCCCCACCCCCACCCTTTCTTTAATCTAGCTAGTCTGACAATGGCAGGTGCCATGTCTGACACTCTCCGTTAACCTTGCTGTACTGTTCACCCTGCCCTGGCATTTTCCTGAGGACCCACCTGGCTAGCACCCCTCTGAGGCAGCTCCTGACCTGCCACAGCAAGTGTGTGGCCTCAGTTGGCACCAGCACACAGCAGTGTCTACAACAGCATGGCTAGGCCTCGGAGCCAGCCACACCGAAGGGTTGCCCTGCATGCCAGTGAGCCTGCAGCAGTTGTGGGCGGGGCTCACAGTCAGCAGGCTAGGGACGAGCCTCGCCTGCCAATGTATCCATAGAGGTTGTAGCCCTGCCATAACAGGAGGCCACACTAGTCCACCCAGGGAGCACCTCTGGAGCACCTGGCTCTGGTGACAAGGAGGGTTCCACCACTGGGCTCCACAGGGCACCTTCTAAATAAGGCCACTTTTTTAAAACCAGGAGATTTACCAAATCTGACTTACCAAAAACCTGACTTACCAAATACATAGAAACAGGCAAAATGAGGAGAGGAAAGAATGTGTTCCAAACAAGAAAATAGGACAAAACCCAGAAAAAGAACTAAATGAAACTGAAGTAAGTTGTCTACTAGAAAAAGGGTTCAAAGTAGTAGTTATAAAGGTCCTCATCAAATCTGTGGACAAGTGGATAAACTCAGCGAGAACTTAAGGAGATAAAAATTATAAAAAGGACTTGCCCTGGCTAGGTGGCTCAGTTGGTTGGAGCATTGTCCCATGCAACAATAGGTTTGGGTTTGATCCCTGGTCAGGGCACATACCTAAGTTACAGGTTCAGTTCCTGATCAGGGTGCATATGGGAGGCAACCAATCAATGTTTCCATCCAAAATCGATGTTTCTTTCTCTTCTCCCTCTCTCACTCTCTGTCTCCCCCTTCCTCTCTAAAATCAGCATATGTTCTTGGATGAGGATTAAAAATTTATAAATAAATAAATATTTTAAAAGGACCTATCAGAACTGAAGAATATAACAACTGAAATGGTAAATACACTAGAGGGAATTAACATCAGATCAGATGACACAGAAAAGTGGACTAGCAATCAGGAAGACAGGATAATGGAAATCACCCAATTGGAAGATCAAAAAGGAAAAAGAAAAAGAATGAGGATAGCATGAGGGACCTTTGGAACAACATCAAGTGTACTAATATTCAAATCAGAAGAATCCCAGAGAAGGGGATGGAAAAACTATTTGAAGAAATAATGGCTGAAAAGTTCCCTAACCTGGTGAAGGGAATAGACAACCAAGTCCAGGAAGCACAGAGAGTCCCAAACAAGATGAACTCAAAGAGACACACATCAAAACATATTTTAATTAAATTGTTAAAAGTTAAAGATAAAGTGTAGTAAATGCAGCAAGTGAAGGACATCTAGTTACATGCAAAAGTCAGATTGTCTTCTGACTTTTCAATGGAAATTTTGCAGGCCAGAGAGGAGTGACATGATATATTCAACATAATGAAAGGAGAAAAACCTACAACCAAGTATACTCTACCCAATAAAGTTATCATTAAGAATTGAAGGAGAGATCAAAATTTTCCCAGACAAGCAAAAGCTGAAGGAGTTTATCATCAGTAAACAAGAAATGTTAAAGGTAATTCTTTAAGTGGAAAAGAAAGACCAAAACTAGAAATAAGAAAATATATGAAAGAAAAAAGAAACCTCACTATTAAAAGCAAACATATAGTAAAAATAGTAGGCCAACCACTTATAAATTTAGTATGCAAACAATTAAAATGGTAATAAGTACATTACCTATCAATAACTACTTGAAATGTAAATTGACTAAGTGCTCCATTAAAAAAAAATGGGGTGACCAAATGGATCAAAAACAAGACCCTTACACATGCTGCCTATGTAAGACTCCAGATTGAAAAACATAAATAGACTGAAAGTGAAAACATGGAAAAGATGTTTCATGAAAATGGAAATAAAAAAAGGGGTCTGGGATAGCAATACTTATATCAGACAAAATAGACTTTAAAACAAAGGCTATAACAAGATATAAAGAAGTACTCAGCAATTCCACTTTAGGTGCTTATCTGAACAAAACACTGTTTCAAAAAGATGCACCCCTATGTTTATTGCATTGTTATTTACAATTGCCAAGATATGGAAGCAACCTAGGGTTCCTCAATAGATTAGTGGATAAAGAAGTGGGGACACACACACACACACACACACACACACACACACCCTGGAATGTTACTCAGCCATGAAAAAGAATGAAATCTTGCCATTTGTGACAACATGAACAGACTAGAGGGTATTATATTCAGTGAAATCAGTCAGAAAAAGACAAATACCACGCCATTTCACTTATGTATGGAATCTAAAAAACTAAACAAGTGAACAAACAAAACGGGCTCATAAATGCAGAAAAACTGATACTTGCCAGAGGGTTGGGTGGTGGGAACATGAGTAAAAATGGTGAAGGAGATTAAAAGGTACAAGCTTGTAACTATAAGCCAGTCATGGGAATATAAGGCACAGCATGGGGAATACAGTCAATAATATTAAAATGACTTTGTATGGTGACAGATGGATAGTGGACCTTTTGTGGTGATCACTTTTTAAGGTGTGTAAATATGAAATCTCACTATGTTATACACCTGCAACTAACATAATATTGTATATCAACTATTCTTTTAAAAAGAGCTTTACATCCAGAGTGAGAATTTTTAAAAATTTAAAAGGAGATAAGTATAAAATCCATATTAAAGCACATTCCTTCAGTTTCTTAATTTCTTCATGACTATCCTCTCCTCTGGCCAACTAGACAAAATATTTAACTTCTAGAAAGGCCCACCATCTTGCACAATTTAAATTGACTGAAATGCTGATCTCAGAGAAGCTGCTTTCTCAAGATTGCCGGGAAAGCAATGTGCTCGTACTGCTCACAGATTGCTGTTACTTTGTCTTCTTATACTCCCCATTGCTTCTTAGCACCTGCTTTCCCCACTTTTTAAAAATATTTCTCTCCTGCTTCTCATCCTACCCACTGCCTTTTGACTGCTCCTCACTCCTCTTTTGAAAATATGAATCACTCCTAATGCACTCAGTGCAATACGTATTTAGGAGTTTGGGTAAGTGAGCATTCCATGAGGGTGCCACCAAGTTGAACAACCTGAGAATCTTTAAGTCACAAGCACTAATGTCAGCCATGTCCTAAGGGATTGAAAAATAAATAATCCTGATTTGTTTGGGGGTATGAGTGATACAACTCTACTTTGTAAAGCTGTGCATATCCAGCTGTGGGATATAGACAGATAGACAGCAGCCCTGGTATTAGTTGGGATCTTGTTAGAAATGCAGCATCTTGGACCACACTAAAACCTGTTCAATCAGAATCTGCATTTCAACAAAATCCCCGTTTGTTTCATACATACACTAATAAAGTTTGAGAAGCACAGATATAGAGGGTCCCAAAGCCGACAGTTATGAGAATTAGCAATCTTTGACATCACTCTGATATTACATATTTAACTTTACTGGCATAGCCATTTTTTTACTTTCTTAGTACTTTTTCATCTACAGTTATTCTCTACATTATCTTCAATAGCTGCTCAAATCTTTTATGTTCCTGTTTGCCTATCCCTTCTAACAAACAATGGCATAGATCTTTAAGGTCTAGAAAACGATAGCTGGTGAGAGCCATTTTACCTTTTAAGTAAGAGCCACACGACCTCAGTTATGTGAGTGCAGATTTTGGACAGTGTTTGGTCCTTAGATGTGATATATATTTATATCTGCATCATTTCTGCTGTGAGAAGAGGGAAAGGCCAGGTCTTTGAGAGGAGTCTGTGGAACCCTCAGCTCTGTTAATACTTGGCTTGGACCCTGATCAGGTCACTGGCTTCCTTTGGCCCCAGATTGCCATCTTAAACATTCAGGTTTTATTATATAGCAATAAAGAGATACACACAAATATAATTTAAAGCTTTTACTTCCGGCCAAGATAGAGGTGTAGCTGGACACACTGTGCCTCCTCTCACAACCAAGATTAAGGACAACAAAAATATAGAACCAAAAAAAAAAAAAAGAAAACCCAACCAGGACAGAGAGAAAATTGAATTGTGTGGGAGTCCGACAACAATTCACCCAGACCGGTAAAAGGGGCGGAGTCCGAGGCTGGCAGAGTCAGAAGGTGGCCGGCAGAGTTGGAATGCAGCGGGATAAGCCAGTGGTGGTCCCGGGCACGCAGTCACTCCAGGTGCACAGACATGGGCCGCGGACACACATTCGCGCACAGATAAACCAGGCAAAAACGGGCAGCAAGTCAGACCATGTGATGCAGGGCCCCAGTGCTGGGAAGTGAAGCCTAAAAGCACCCATTGAAAATACTTGTAGGGGCTGAGGTGCTGGGAGGGAGTCCCAGCCTCACAGGAGAGTTTGTTGGGGAGACCCACGGGGTCCTGGAGCATGCACAGGCCCACACACATAGAAATCAGCACCAGAAGGGCCCAATTTGATAGGGGAAAGAGGCTGAAGGGACTGGGATCTGTGAAAGAGCGCGGAGCAAGCACCATTGTTCCCTTTCAGATCCTGCCCCCACATCCAGCATCACAACCCAGTGACTGGGCTGCCCCGCCCTGGTGAACACCTAAGGCTCCGGCCCTCACTACGTAACAGCCACAACCAGACAAAAACAAAACAAACAAAACAAAACAAAACAAAACAAGGATGGCTCAAAAGGGAGAACAGACCGGGGCCCCGGAGCTAATTCATCTGAGCAACCAGGAGGTGGTCAGCCTATCAGACGCAGAGCTCATAGCACTGGTAGCCAACCTATCAAAAGCACAGTTCAAAGCTCTGGTGATTAGCTCTGGTGGAAGCTCACAGAATTGGTTGATTTTGGTCGCAAATTAGAGGAACAAATGGAAGCTACCATAAGTGAAATGAAGAAAAATGCACAGGGAACCAATAGTGATGGGAAGAAAACTGGGACTCAGTTTTCTCCAAATCAGTGGAAGGGACCAAAAGAAAGAAAGAAACAACCAAACAAAAAAGAAGGAAGAAACAGGAATTCAAAAAAAATGAGGAGAGGCTTAGGAACCTCCAGGACATCTTGAAATGTCCCAACATCTGAATTATAGGGGTACCAGAAGGGGAAGAGGAAGAGCAACAAGTGGAAAACTTATTTGAACAAATAAGAAAGGAGAACTTCCCCAATCTGGCAAAGGAAATAGACTTCCAGGAAGTCCAGGAAACTCAGAGAGTCCCAAAGAAGTTGGACCCAAGGAGGAACACACCAAGGCACATCATCATTACATTAGCCAAGATTCAAATGAAGGAGAGAATTCTAGAAGCAGCAAGGGATAAAGGCAGACTCACCTACAAAGGAGTTCCCATCAGACTGTCAGCTGATTTCTCAAAAGAGACCTTACAGGCAATAAGGGGCTGGAAAGAGGTATTCCAAGTCATGAAAGTCAAGGACCTCCATCCAAGATTGCTCTATCCAGCAAAGCTGTCATTTAGAATGGAAGGGCAGATAAAGTGCTTCTCAGATAAGGTCAAGTTAAAGGAGTTCATCATCACCAAGCCCTTATTATATGAAATGTTAAAGGGACTTATCTAAGAAAAAGAAGATAAAAAATAGGACAGTAAAAAGACAGCAAACTCACAGGTATTAACAACCACACCTAAAACAAAATCAAACTAAGCAAACAGCTAGACCAGGAACAGAACCACAGAAATGGAGATCACATGAAGGGTTAGCAACAGGGGAGTGGGAGGAGGAGAGAGGGGGAAAAGGTACAGAGAACAAGTAGCATAGACGGTGGGTAGAAAATAGACAGGGGGAGGGCAAGAATAGTGTGGGAAATGTAGAAACTAAAGAACTTATGACACATGGACATGAACTAAAGGGGGGGATGTGGGTGGGAGGGGGTGTGCAGGGTGGAGGGGAGTGATGGGGGAGAGATGAGACAACTGAAATAGCATAATCAATACAATATAATTAAATTTTAAAAAAGGAAAAAGATAATTTAAAGCTTTTAAATTAAATATTGAACTGATATAAAATAAAATTTTTAAGGCATGTGTAAGGGATTAAAGTATCATGATACACTGATAACCACGGCCCAGTTTAGAAACATTACTTATATGCCTTTAAAACCCTGTGTGTCCCTGCCAGGTACCAACCCTGCCCTTCCAGCCCCCACTCACCCTGCTGGAATTTTGCCATGGTTCCCTTGCTTTTCTTTTCTTTCTTTTTTTTTTTTTTTTGCATATTTATAACTCTAAACAACATATTGTTTAACTTTGAAGGTTTTTGAACTTTTATATTAATAGGCTCACACTGTATTTATTCTTCTACTGATTTTTTTTTCATCTGACATTACTTTCCTGGCATTTACCTACTGTATATTGTATAAAATTAATTTTTAATATACTTGGATTAATAGCTACAATGTTGGTTACTGTTTTCTATTTGTTGCCCTTGTTTTTTGTCCCTATATTTGTCTCCCATTCTTTTTGCTTTTCATGGTTTTAACTAATTTTATGATTCCATTTTTCTCTACTTTTTTAGCACATCAATTATACTTCTTTAAAAAGTTTTTAAAGTGGTTGCCCTAGAGTTTGCAATATACATTTACAACTAATCCTAGTTTCTCAAACCACCCTATACTGCTTCATGAATAGGAAGCATGCTTATAAAAACAAAACAAAGTAATCCTGACCTCTTTGCTCTCATCTGTTGGGAACTGCCCTGCCTGGTTTCAGGAGCTGTAACCCCTCCATGGCTAAGGCTGAGTGAGCAACCTTCGGACCATAAGCCACTAAGGAGACAAAACTTATCTCCCTGGCGGGAGTGCCGCTTCTGCTCCTTTTGCTTCATCCATAACTGGCCCCCAATGCTTGGTCGGTTAGCCAATGACAGCTAACCGATTCCCCAAGGGGGGAATGACCTAAGCCAGGCACGATCATGCGGAGGCCCCAAGGAAGGACTTGGGGGGCTACAGCAAAAGGGGGTGATGGACCCTTACCTCTTGGCTATCCTGACATAGCCTGAGTCCTCATTCTGTCTGAGAGAAGTCTCCTAATCTCTTGGTTGCCTTGGTTACCCTCCCTGATTTAAGCCTGAGACAATGCCTTAAGCCTGAAACAATGCTGGTGGTGGGTGCATCCCTGTGCTGGAAAGGGTGGATTCCCCAAATCCTGGGTGATCAGGCCTGAGAAAGAATACATAAAATCCTGTGAAACTTGCTTTGCTAAGAATGCTCTCAATTAAATAAGGGTCCAAGCAGGAAATGAGTTTTGTTCCCCAAAGTTTTGTCGCCCTTTAGCTAACAGACCCTGACTCAGAATAGGCCTGGTAGTTCTTTGTATGTTATCTATTGTTCGATCCTTACTGCCTGACAATGATTAATGAACTTTACCTGTATTCCTGTGCAAATGGAAACCCAATAAAAACCTGTCAAGGCAAGGGTCGGGGTGCTCTCCCCTTGGGAGAGTAGCCGTGCCGTCCCTTTTCCTCCACAGGACTCGGTAGTCCATGTGAATTTGTCTCATGTCTCATCCACAATGGTGGACCCCACGAGCTGGGGTCCACATCACTCATCTCTTGTTATCACTGCTGTCATTCATTTCACTTCTACATAAGCATATGTGAGTACATGTGCATAAGTAATTGAATACATTGTTGCTATTATTATTTTGAGCAAACTGTATCTGTTAGATCAAGTAAGAATAGTTTTTGTTTTACCTTCACTTAGTCCTTCAATATTCTTCCTTTTTTTATGTATCTCTGAGTTTCTAACCTATATCATTTTCCTTCTCTCTAAAGAAGTTCTCTTAACATTTCTTGCAAGGCAGGTCTCCTGGCAACAAATTATCTTGGTTTTTGTTTTTCTGAGAAAATATCTTTCATTCACTTCTGAAGGATAATTTCGCAGGGTACAGAATTCTAGGTTGGCTGTTTTCTCAATACTATAAACAATTCACTCCGCTCTCTTCTCACTTTCATAGTTTCTGAGAAGTCAGTTGTTATTCTTATCTTTGTTCCTCTATAGATAAGGGCTTTTTAACTCTGGCTTCTTCAGGATTTTTTCTTTATCTTTGATTTTCTGTAGCTTGAAAACCATATGCATAGATGCAGTTTTTCAGGCACTCGTTCTGTTTGCTGTTCTCTAAGCTGCTGGGATCTGTGGTTTGGTGTCGAACATTAAGTTGGCAAAATTCTCAGTCATTATTGTCTCAAATGTTTCTTCTGTTCCTTTCTTCTGTATTCTCATTACATGCATGTTACTCTTTTTGTAGTCATCCCACGGTCCTTGGATATTCTGGGGTTTTTTGGTTCTTTTTGCTTTTGGTGGTTTCTACTGATTTCATATATATATATATATATATATATATATATATATATATATATATGCGCTGTACTTCAGAGATTTTTTTCCTCAGCCATGACTATACTAAGCCCATCAAAGGCATTCTTTATTTCTGTTAGTGTTTTGGTACTTTAGCATTTTCTTCTGATGCTTTTTAAGAATTCCATCTCTCTGCTAACATTGCCAATCTGTTCTTACATGCTCTTTATTCATTACAGTGCTTAGAATATTAATCAGTTATTATAAATTCATGGTCTGATAATTCCAACATCCTTGCCATATCTGAGTCTTGTTCCAATGCTTGCCCTGTCTCTTTAAACTTTTTTTTTTGCCTTTTAGTGTGTCTTGCATTTTTTCTTGATAGTCAGACATGATGCTGGGTAAAATGAAGTGCTGTGAATTGACCTGTAGTAATGCATTGCTCAAGATGTTGGGAGACGGTAGGTGTTCTATAGTCCTGTAAATAGGTCTTTCAGTGAATGCTGTACTTCTGGACTGTGAACATCAGCAGTGCTTTTCACCTCTTTCCCCCATCAGATGGGAAAGGATAACTAGAGGGGGTTGAATTTTGGTATTTCCCATCTTCCATGTAGAAGTCCTCAGCCAGCCAGAGCTGGGTATTTCCCTTCTCCCAGGTCTGTTAGGCTCTGGTTAAATAGTTTCTCCTGAGGATAGAATTGGTTCAAACAGAATGCTCTGGCATATTTCAAAATGGTTCTTTTCCCTTCCCCTGCCAGAACACAGATTTTCCTTGATACTCACTGTGAGACCTGACGGAACTATAGGAGGTGAAACTCAAACTGTGTGCGGGGCTCCCAATGACTGGGTCCCCCTGGATTTTTTGTTTCTCAGACTTATCCACACACAGCCTCCAGCAATTAGTCAATTACAATTTCTCAGCTTTCCCTACTTACTGGTTCCTGTGGGTGTTTCAGCTTGCGTGTTTCAGCTACATTAAATTCTCTGTATTCTCCTGCCGGCCTGTCCAGCTGTGGCAGTGGTTTGCCCTGTGACCTCACTTCTCTTGCAGATCTAAGATGATTTTTGTTTATTCATGTTTTTTTTAAAAAAAAAAAAACAGGCAGGATTTTTTAAAAGAGTTTATTTATTTAGCTTTAGACAGAGGGGAAGGGAGAAAGAGAGGGAGAGAAACATCAGTGTGTGGTTGCTGCTTGCACGGACGTGGCCCACAACCCAGGCATATGTCCTGACTGGGAATTGAACCTGCAACCCTTTGGTTCACAGGCCGTCACGAAATCCACTGAGTCACACTAGCCAGGGCGGTTTAGTCAGATTTTTATGTTAGGATGGAGAAGTGACTTCCAAGCTTATTTGCTGGACTGGAAACTGGAAATTTACACTGAATCTTTAAATTTGAGAATAACCATCATATCTACTATGGGTTCTTATCCAGAAACAAGAAATATTCCTCCGCCTATTTCAGCCTTCCTTAATATCTTTCATTAGTTTTAATGTTCTCAAAAAGGTCTTACGCATCTTGTATTAGTCAGCTCAGGCTTCCATAACAAAATACCATAGATTAGATGGCTTCAAAACCAAAAATTTATTTTCTCAGTTTTTGAGGCTGAAAATTTGAGATTAGGTGCCAGCATCCTGGGTTCTGCTGGGAACTTTTTCTTGGCTTGCAGATGGCTGCCTTCTTACCATCTCCTCAAACGTCAGAAAGACAGCTCTGGTGTCTCTTCTCCTAAAGGCATCAGTTCTACTGGATCAGAGTGCTACCCTTATGACCTCATTTAACCTCTATCACCTCCTTAAAGGCCCTATTGCTAATACAGTCACGTGGGGGAACTTCCATACATGAATCTCAGGGAGAGACAGAATTTAATCTATAGCATATTAGGTTTAGTCCTAAATACTAAATATTTTATGCTATTATTATTTTTTCTTATACTTAAGAAAAATTCTCACTTAAGGGTACGTTTACTGATTTTTGAGAGAGAGGAAGGGAGAGAAACATTGCTGTGAGAGAGAAACATCAACTGGTTGCCTTCTGTACGTGCTCCAACCAAGGATTGAAGATTGAACCTGCAACCTAGGTGTTTGCCCTGAGCAGAAATCAAACCTACACCCTTTTGGTGTATGGGATGATGCTACAACCAAATGAACCACCAGCCAGGACTTCTTATTCTTTTAAGTGTTTTATAGTAAATGGACACGTATTTTTGTGTACTGATTTTATAAGAACTTTTTTGTGTACTGATCTCTTAAACATGTAACAGATCTAATTTTCAACTTTTTTGAAAATTTATTTCAGAATCATTGCTACATAATCACATGATCTTCAAAATCCACGTTTACAACTGATCATTACAGGATCCCTTATCCATATACATAATAGACAGAGGAAAGAAGTCTGTACAATATTTAGTCATTACATGATTCATAAGCAATAGTAAATTAGTGGAAGCTGAAAACCTCCCAATGCATTACTCATAGAATAACCACTCACAAATACAAGAAGCTAGGCAATAAAGGAAAATTTCCTGTTCAGTCATAGAAAAATGCTAAAGGCATTTTATAAGATAAATGTTTTACATTAGTACACAACTTACTGACCAAATAAACCTGTTATTTTAAGTTTGTACTTTTACTCTTGAATATTTGTTGCATGGTATTATCATTTATCTGACATTTAATACTGCATAAAATTTCAAGTCTGGGACCTTAAAACAGTTGCTGATATTTTATAGTGTCTAGTATACTCAGTGTTTTCTTCATGTATCCCCTCTCCTTTCATAAGGTTCAGTGGGACTGTGCAATGCTGGAGCAGTAATCTAGAATGTCCTGAATAGTGAATTCCATTGTAACACCAGATCCAGGGTAACAGCGAGCTATCAAACCTTCGAAGTGCTTGTACTGGCGTATAAATTCATCTTGCATGGAGTGCCATACTACCTATTTTGAAAATGAAAGTAAAAGTCATTAAACTATAAATGGAAATAATATACAATCAAATATGCAAAAATGTCAAGACATACAAGGGGGGGACCCAAAAAACCCCCAGAATTAACTTCTGGAGGGCGGGTCCCTTGTAGTACAGGCTTCCCCCACTAGGTGAGTGCTCTAGGAACCCATCTGTATCAGTGCACCAGCTGATGGTGTTGTGACAGACTGAGTTCAGCTTCAGTGAATTTTTTTCTTAAGACTCTTTCAATGCATTTGCCCATTTCATGATGGGTGATCTACAAGTGCATCTGCCCACACCACACTGAGTACTGAGCATTTTTTGACCCAAAATGGCATGACCCCTATTCCTCCCCCTCATTCACCCAATCTTGCCCTGACAGACATTTTTTGTTTCCCTGGATGAAAAAATTTCTCAAAGGAAAACGTTTTACCAATGTGAATGAGGTAAAACAAAAGAACAGCAGAAGCTCTAAAAGGCATCAGAACTGGCTGTGGCTTGTGTGGCTCATTAGACTGAGTGCTGGCCTGAGAACCGAAATGTCACCATTCTCATTCCTAGTCAGGGCGCATGCCTGGGTTGTGGGCCAGGTCCCTGGTTGGGGGAATGGAAGAGGCAACCAATCGATGTTTCTCTCCCTCTCTTTGTCCCTTCCTTTCCCTATCTCTAAAAATAAATAAAATCTTTTAAAAAATAAGTTATTTCACAAAAAATAAAAAAATAAAAGGCATAAAAATTGACAAGTCCAAAAACAATTGAGCAGTGGAAAACACATCTTGATAGGTGTAATGCATCAAATGGAGAGTACTTTGAATGTGACTGAAGTTTAAACATAAAGAATACACACACAATTCCTTTTTTTAAATTTATTTTTAGAGAGAGGGGAAGGGAGCAAGAAAGAGAGGGAGAGAAACATCAATGTGTGGTTGCCTCTTACGCACCCCCCCACTGAGGACCTGGCCCACAACCCAGGCATGCGCCCTGACTGGGAATTGAACCTGCGACCCTTTGGTTTGCAGGCTCACGCTCAATCCACTGAGCCACACAGCCAGGGCTACACACAATTTCTTATAAATAAATTCTGGGGTTTTTTTTGGGTCCCCCCTCATTCTAAGAATTAAGCAGAGTGTAACAGTTAATAATATGCATCCT
The DNA here is from genome assembly GCA_004027475.1 of Anoura caudifer. Lineage (NCBI taxonomy): Eukaryota > Metazoa > Chordata > Mammalia > Chiroptera > Phyllostomidae > Anoura > Anoura caudifer. The sequence goes on along the minus strand of PVKU01001685.1, from coordinate 84,675 downwards.
AGGCTCCTTCTACGTATAAGATATATGACCTCGAGTATGTTACACCATCACTCTGTACCTCAAGTTCTTCATCTATAAACCAGGATAATAATAATACCTTCCTCATAAGTTTCTTGTGAGGATTAAATAAGTGAATGTATGTAAAGTCCTTAGAAAAATGTTTGGCACAGTAAGCATTCATTGTAGTAATGTCTACTATAATAGTAATGTCTACTATAATGTCTTCCACTTTTCAAATAAGGAAATTGAGGCTCAGAGATGTTAACTAATTTGCCCAAAGACATATAGCTTACTCTGGATCCAGATTATGAACTCATTTCTAACTCCAACCCCCATGCTCAGAATCACTCCACTGTTCTATACTATATTCCATTTACTTACTCCTCCCAACCCCCCAAACCCACAAAAAAAGTCCATCCCCAAACAAAAGAAAAACAACTTACTGGCTCAAAACAATAAAACGTAAATATAAAATAAAGAAGAAAAGACATATAAACTTATATAAATATCATTCCTTTCTTCCTCAGAATTCATTAATCTGGTCTATACTTTGTGGAACTTTCTTCCTAAAATTAGAAAATCTATAGCATTTCCAGAGGGATGTTTTGGAGAAAAGCAACATATATAAGGACATGAAATCTAGGATGGTTAAAAGAACTAAGCATACCTGAAGTAAGTTCTCCTCTTCACATAAATGTTTATCAACCTTCTTGTAGAGGTTATCTAGACCTTTTTTCACTTCTTTTCCAGGATACTCTTTAATAACTTTACGAAGTTCTTGTTTGTTAAATGCAAGTTGATAACTTACTTCCTCCTCTCTTATACCTTGCGCTACACGAGCTTCGACACCTTCAAAGAAATGCTTCAAGGAAATGAAAAGAAGTAATGGCTAAGAATTGCTTGTGTTTTCACTTAAAATAAATCTGATTATAAAATAAATAGTATATATTTACTATGTAAAAAACAGGCAATGTGTAAAAGTATAAATGATAAAATAACAATCACCAATTGTGCCACCACTCAGAGATAACCATTGCTAACATTTTAGATTTCCTTCTAGTATTCTGATGTGTGGGTACATAAAAGAGATTATAATTTTGCATATTGTATTTTCCATTTAATATTTTATGTTTTCCCCTAAATATAAATTTTAAGGCTGTATTATATTCCATCCAATGACTGAACTAAAATTTATTTATTCATTCCTCCAGTACTGGAAATTTAATAATTTTCACTTTTTTTTCAGAGTTGGCAATATCAACTCAGATTTAAAACAATCTATATAAATACAATTGTCATAAATATCTTTTGTACGTAAGTATTTACCCACATTACTGATTACTTTCCAGCATCAATTTCTAGGACTCTAATTCCTCAGTTGAAGAGTATACTTGTAAAAGTATTCTGAAAATTCTTTATATACACAAAATGCTTCTAAGAAAAGTTCAATTGATTTATATTTCTGTCAACAGTAATATGAGACTGCTATCTTACCATAATACTAGCACAATTAAAAAAGTCATTTCCATTTGGATGAGTGAAAAATGTTTATTTGTTTTACTTCATGATTTTTTGTTATGTTACTTTCCTTAGTAGATATATTCAGAATGCTTGCCCATTTATATAGTAGGGTCTTAGTATTTTCTTATTTTAAAAAGATCTTCTATATTAAATATATTGACTATTGTATTGATATATGTTTCAGGGTGACTTTGCTTTTTAAAATATGTAATTTATGTTTTCTAAATATGAAATTTTATTGATTGGCATGCCTCTATTTGAGCATTATTTTATGATTTAATACTGATAGGCCAAATCCACTCTCATTATTTTGCTCTAAAATTTTCTTAGCAATTATTGTTTATCCTTATTAAGTGATTTTTTTGATAATAATTTTTTGGCCAGTTTAATCCTGGCCAAAATTTAAAATTTAAAATTTTGCTTCTACATAAAACTTTTAATTGGTTATTATAACATTAAAAAAATAAATTGTTTTTCAATATACTTAATTTGAATCCTACCACTCTGCCAGAGACCAATCATTTCAGCAAATTATATACAGGTAATTATAATCTTGACTGTCTTATCTTTGTTTTAAAGATTTTATTTATTTATTTTTAGACAGAGGGACAGGCAGGGAGAAAGAGAAGGAGAGGAACAGCAATGTGTGGTTGCCTCTCATGTACCTCCTACTGGGGAACTGGCCTGCAACCCAGACATGCGCCCTGACTAGGAATAGAACCGGTGACCCTAGGTTCACAGGCCAGCACTCAATCTTCTGAACCACACCAGCCAGGGCTTGAATGTCTTCTCTTTATCTTTTATTTATTTCATGTCTTATTGCATTGGCTAGAGCTTCCATAACAATGTTAAAAAATAAAGGATCTAGCAATGTTTCTGCTTTAAATTTGATTTCTACGGGAATGCTTCTGATGTTACAGTTACGTATCATATAACTTTAATTCTGAGACAGACCTTTTTCCCTAAAGGAATATCTGTGCTTAACTTTTATATGGTATTGACTTTGCATTTGGTTAAATGTCTCTGACATATTTCTTTGAATTGTTGACAACAGATGCATATTTTTTATTTGCCTCTAATTTCAAGTTAAAAATATATAGGAGACGACTAATCACATTGTGGACAAAGTTAGAAGAATCCCTTTCAGTTTATACAATAAATCTTAATGGTGTTAAGTTTTACGACTAAATGAAACAATGCATCAGCTAAGCAAAACCATGCATAACAAAACTAATTTTACCATAGACTAATTAATAGAAACAAGAGTTAAGTTCCTGGCATCTCATCAACATTATAAAGAAACAACATTGAAAGAAATGATGTTAGCTAGGACCTGCTGTACTATATTGCAAAGTTTTCTAAAATCATCATTTCTTAATTTCAATGATGGAACTTGCTCTGGGGAATGATTCCAGTCAGGAAAGGAAGGGAAAGGAAAAGGCAACAAAGAAAACAGTTTTTGGTTTTTCTTTTACCTTGATGAAGTTTCAAAATCTTCATCTGAACTAGCGATAAAGATTAACCATTTATAAAGCAAGAAATGGCAACATCTGGTAAGTGAAAAATTCTTACATCTAGGGTTCATCCTCCCATTTTGCTACTCACCAGTTATAACTTCAAGCAAATTTATTTACTATAGGTTTCTTCATTTTAAAATAGGGACAAACTACCTTACCCCACATCACTGTCTGTCAGAATTACAAGAAACAATGCATACAGTATGAACATCTAGCAGCTTCAGTAACTGAGTCCCTCCTTCCTTAGCCTCCTGCATCCACACAAGAGCACACTTAGGATACGTGTCTGTCATGCTTTTCATATATAAACATACATGTATGTGTTCGAAACCAGAAAAAATATACTAAGTGAAAATATACTTACATTTAGCTTTTCAAGAGGTTGTCCTAAAGAGTAAATGACATAAGACTGAAGGTGATCTGTGTATTTTTGTTTGGCTTCCTTTTTCTCAGCTTCTAGACATGAGATTTTCAAACGAGAAAGTGTTGCAAAAATATGGTGAAAGTTTTCCATCATAACTACATCCCTGGGGGTCTTCTGGCTTTCGTTTGCTACTTTCTCCACTAAATAAAAACAGGAAGAATAACGCACCCTGATATGAGTATGACCATATTTAGCTATAAAAATATTTACATGATTTTTTCATTTGTATGTTTAAGAAGAAGGCACATTTCTGGACTGAATAAAACATACTGCACTGAAGGATCTTCACAGCCACCTAAAACTAATAAAAAAATCATTCTAACACAGTCCTATAGGTATTAGTATATAATAAAGGTGGTTTTTCTAGTCTGTCAGGAAATGATGAATTATTCAGAACGTGCTGGGTCAATCAGCTGGTCCTTTTGAATACATTGATTACTATTTCACATCTGTCAGCCAAATAAATTCTAAATTACTGAAGTACTTAAAATGTAAAAAGCAAATATAAAATCATAAAACTAAGAAAAAACAAAGCTAATTAAAAAATAATTTTGTGACACTATTTCCTTTCTAAGACTGCCCCTCAAACCTAGAAGTCATAATGGGAAAGGTGGATAAGTATGACATAAAATTTGAAAGCTCTTGCAGGGTAAAAAATACCATAAGCAAAATAAATGTGTAGCCTGTTAGTTAGACAAAGATGAAAACGAATGATGATACTGTACTAGTAATCTTCCTCACTGGTGCAAAGGTGATAGAAATGCTCACCAACCGCTCAAAGCACTAAACTGCTGTAACCTCCCTGGCATGGCAATTTGGTAAAAGCCTTGAGATACTTACAAACCTTCTGATCCATAATTACATTTCTAGTAATTTCCCTATGGAAATTATTGGACAAGTATACAAGAATATATGCAAGAAACTGGATACAAAATGCCTATTTACTAAATAATAATTACAAATTATCTGATTTTTAAAATCTGTCTTATGATTTTGGGGGTTGTGTAATGACCATATGCCACTTTAAAAAATCAGACAAAATAAAGCTACTTTGAATTTTAAAAGAACTATCAACCATACATTGAATCATGTTATTTATGTTACATGTAATCGATGAGATGATCCTACTTCCTGTCAATTGTTTTAGCAGTTAAAATTCCTGAATATGTGCAATCAGATCATTTATTTCAAATTAAAGGACATGTCCATGCTGTTTCTCTGTAACTAAATTGTGGGGTCTGCCACAGGAAGACAGTGAACTACAGAAGTTTAGCATTAATCTACTTCACGTGACAGACATGACCTGAGGCGTCCCAAAGTGAATGATTTACTTCAGGTCACACAGACATCACTGTGTGACTATCTACCATCTAACTAAAATGCAAATGGAATCTGGCAGGTCATGTTTTTAAAAGTTCAACTGTGCACAGTGACAAGGCCATGTGAACAATGAACTTTGTGGTTCCTGACAAATAGGAATGCATTATACATACTGCTGTTTTTCAAGTTTAAGAAATTTTTAATTTCAGAAAAACTTAAAAAGACTATGCAATATGAAAAATAACAGACATATCTGCCCTGCAGCTTCCAAGTTACCAGGAATAATAAAAACCAACCAAAAATTCTTTACAACATAACAAAAGCTTACCGTTAACAAATACTCCTCTGATAAGTTTAGTGTATGCTTTATCTAGATCTCCACGACGCTCAGCATTTTTAAAGATTGATTCTGCAAGTCCAGCAAATTCTTCAAATTCAGCAACAAATGGAAGAATTCCTACTTTACTCTTCTTTGAGATCTTTACTTCTTCCATTTGCCTTATTTGGTTGCTCTAAAGTTATGCAGAAAGCAATGGAGAGAAATAGCCAAGCAACTTAAAAACAACGTATAATTAAAACTAAATGTATACGTCATAGAGAAAGGACATAATTTAGTAGCTAGAACAATCTGGAAGCTTACTAATTAAATATTAATATTTAAATAGGGATAACTAATAAAACTATCTCTATAGATTAAAAAGTACATATATTTTATTTAAGAAAATAAAGTGAAAAATCCAAATTATTTAAAGCAAAATGTAATCAAGACCTATGAACTTCAAGTTCTTTGTTCTAAGTAAAAACAACCAATAACCATTTTTTACCATTTATAAAAGATAAGTATAGGCAACTGCCCACTTTGGGAAAACAGCTGGTACCAGAGCACACACAGGATCTCTCCCAGTTTCTTCTGGTTGGTGCCCATGAGAACCACAGCCATTCTCAGTTCTCATCAGCCCAAAATTTGTTTGGATAGACAAGTTCTGTATTGTGGGGGTGTGAAGATGGAGGGAGAACAGGCATTTCTACTATGGATTTAGATTATATAGTTAGTTTCCCATATATGTATTTGTTACTTATTCTAAATTAGTTCAGGAAAGTGTTTATGGATGATGGTGACAAAGTTCAAAAGGGATGTTTCATATAGACGGAATCTAGACATTTGGATTCATGAAGATCCACGGATTCGATTATGGTTCTGGGTGCTCCTCAGGGATGTAGGATCTATTTACAGGTAGAATCACACTGCCAAACACTGTTGGACCATTTTCAACTTCTACCTAAAATTTCATTGTGTTGAGATTTTGATGGTATTACTTAAAAATCATAGACATATGGATTAGAAAGATAATTATTTAGGCTATGGGCATTAGTGTAAGAAAATCCTGTGATTACTATCAACTGTTTCATATTATCTTTACTACTATTGCATTTCATCAGTATAAACAAGTGTGAAGAATAAAAACAGATGCAGTAGAGAATGCAGTTTATGATTCTAGGTACTGAAAGTAGACCATGGGGTATGAATAACACCTCCAGCACTTTAACTGTTGACCTTGGGAAAGTAACATAACCTCTAGGGACAACTACATTATGTGGGAGGGAGGAGGTTGTGAGGATTAGATGAGATAATGTATACAAAGTATTAGAACAGTGCCTGGTACACATTAAGTATGAATGCTGCTCTCTGTTGTTACTAAGCTACACAAAGATTTTTGTTCCATGTGGCATTTAAAGGCACATAATATAATTATAGCCTGAATACACTTGAACATTAACAGACAATATTTTAAATGACAATTGTCTTCTCTGGCTTTGTAACTAGTAGGAGAGAAACAGTGCATTCATTTCAGAAAAGAGCCATTAATGCACTACATCTCATGAAAATAACACTTCTCTCAAGCTAAAGATATGCACAACTTCCAGCTGACTGCCCAAGCATACTGCCATCACTAGAAGGACATAGAAGTTATTCAGTATCTAGGCTACAACTTTGATGCTAGCCACGTATCATTGTATTGCTTGTTCATTCTCTGTCCATGGCAATTTAACCAAGTCATATCACTCTCAAAGGTTTGGTAGTGCACATTTGTGTCATTACAGTGTGAGGAATCCTGAAAAGCAAATTAAATGCAGTTAAGACATGTGCTGGACAGCAGAGTCCATCTTGGTAGTTCTTAATGTATCAGTTGCTTTTTCATTTTGGCTCTAGTTCAGGCTAAGCTAGCTTTCTTAGTCCCGTTCTCTGAAGAACACCAGAAACTTTGGGCATGACCATCAAATAAAGGGCCACTCAGGTGTTATCTCTTCCACCTTCTGCAGCCATCTGGTATTCATGCTTTTGGCTCAATACACGCAGACCCATTCATTACTTTTCCAAGGTATGTTTTAGGTCCTGATCTTGTCCCAAATACCAAAACCTAAAATACAGAGCATAGAGTCTACCAGACAGTGTGAGAACATGCGAGTTAAAACAAGAGAAGAGACTGAGATGACAGGCAACAGAAGGAACCATTCCTCCTTTATTGACAAAATGTAGATCCTTTAAAAATACATGCAATTTAGGAGAAAACATGAGTTTATACCATTGTCTAGGTTAATTTTACTCCATGAGGGTAACATTAAGATTCTTTAAGAAATCATTAGTAGTTTCTTCTACTACCACTATTACTATCACCATCACCACCATCAATCCCTACCACAGCCACCACCATCATCATGAGCTATTAGTCGGTGAGCTCTTATTCTGAGCCAGGCAATGTGCTAAGCACTTCATTTGGATCCACACTGACAGCTCCCTGACATGACAGCCTATGCTTTTAACAATTGTGTCTACTGGGTTGAAAAGTATTCTACAAAGTTATATGTTACTGATAAAAGCAACAAAGCTTTCCTATTCTGGAAATGCAGTGTCCACATGATTTAGTGTTCCAGCTGTGTCACATGACTCATTGTCTTAGCCTTCGGTGGCTCTTCCCTTTCCTTTCGGCTCTCAGCTCGCAATCAGACTTGCCAGGTTTGTCATCACCTCTGGAGGAGGTGAGACAGGGAAGAGGGTAAGTCTTAAATGGTCAAATTTCAAATACTGAGTGAAATCATTTGGTAGGAAGGAGGATTCACAAGCTTATTGAGGCAACAGAGTGCACAGTGGACATAGATTGCTTTTTATACATTCAAAAACTCAATAAATTTTATTTTTTAAGGTATGAAAAATAATATGGATTTTAATTGCCCTTACTATTTTTATCTCCTATTATTACATGAATATTCAAGAGCTGTATATAATCTAAAGATTACATAGGAGAAATATTCATGATACATATTTTTTACATTATTTTTTTTAAAAAAACAAACTTTTTTTTAGAATCTGGCTCAGCTCAATTCGTACCTATAAGATTACCAAAAACTAACAGACAAAAACAAAATCATTAATGATTTTTTCTTTCCTGTTTGAGGAAAAAAGATGATTTCTGGAAGCTATTATAAGAACACTTCTTAAAGTGATATGATTATTAACTAAAGCTATTAAACATAAAATTAAATAATTTATACAATCAATTAAAATAATCTGATTATTAATGTTCTTATTACAATATATTAGAAGAACAACAATAAATGCAAATAGTTTCAATTGTTTCATTAACTCTGTGGTCACTAATTGGTTAACTGAGATTTCAGTAACCTAGTGGATCTCTTAAGTAGCTGTAGTTTCTATGCCACCTACACCAGCACTTGCCACAATTCACAGTGAAGAAGAGAAGCTCACTGGCACAGTATCACCCACCTACCTCCGTTCATATACATTGCAGCCAATACGCTGCTTCAAGGTACTGGGGGATGTGAGCTGTAGATCTCCCAAAGGAAAGCTGGAAAGCTCTTGACTTAAATACACTTACCTATTTATTTTTTTTTTTTTTGCAATGACTACAATTCTATTTAAAAAAAAAATACAACTTACAATGCATTTGTCAAAGTTCCTTTTGACAGTCACCAAAACATTTCCCAATGTAGTACTCAAAAAAGAAGCAGGGTCCACATTTTGTGCAGTCCACACATGATGACTCATTTTGACTAGCATGTAAAGGGAGTTAAAGCTATCAATTTTGTCTCCTAATGCAATTAGGTTGTTCAGTTCTGGCTCAATGCAGCGAAATATTTTAGTCATCATTTGGCGGATCATATCTTTCCTGTTCAGAAAACATACAAAATATAGAAAGTTATTACAAGCTTCAGGTGTATTCATCTTTAAAATTAACCAACAGGGTATACACAAAATGACTAAAAGATGATATTTCCATTAAAAATATCCAAATATGATGAACTAGTTATTCTATAGCAGTTTCCATATTAAAATTTTTTTGAAGTTAAGTTTTATCACTCAAAATAACTGTCATTTGCAAAAAAGCTGGATCCTGAAATGTGCTTTGGGATTTCCAAGAAATACATAGCAATTCACATGTTACTTCCTACTGGCAAATGTCAACACTGACTGCATTTTTTGTGACTACTAGAGCAAAGGAGCCACAGAGTCACACCACAGGACTCTGTTCATTCAGTAAGATGTTTAGCAAGACCATGGGCACACAAGTATGTCTTGGAGCTGAGGTGCTATCAGGCTACTGGGAGCCATCTGAATGCCTCATTGAGCTGCACTCCTCCATCCTAAATTCAGAGTTTACTTTTTTCCAAAATAAACAATAGATAGTAACAAACACATACTCAGATGAAACGGGCAGTGTTGTACCAGAATTATGTTGCCTGGATAACAGTCCTCCATCTGGGTCATCTGCTTCAGTCTGCAAAAATTATTCAGGTACTTTATATATTAAAAGACCAACAATTTGACTAGTTTACATAGCAAAAGTCTGCTCAGTCTTAAAACTCCTAGGAGAGAATACATTATGAAAAATAATGATTTTTAAAGGTAGCATTCCCAATGAAAGTACAATTTAGTATGCTATTTAAGAATGTGCATGAAACTTTGTTTGTACATCGTATCTGAGAATTATGGGGGGAAGTCATGTTTGTGTGCACACCAGGGACCATGGGGAGAAAGGAGGTACAGAAAGCTGGAGGGTGGAGATAAAAATGAGTGGGCAGCTCAACAAAAAACAAAACATCTAGGAGAAATGAATTGCAATAGAGAATATTCAAAATTAAAGAAATCTCATCAATCGTTCTAAAAACTTGGGCATTTAAAAACATGCTATCAAAAAATCTTAGAGAAGAAGTAAGCAAATTTACTACCCACAAGTCCCTACCTATTTGAGATAACAATTGCTCATTCATTTTGTAACTGCTTTTTATATGTGGGTTCTTTTTTAAGATGACCTTAATTTTAAAATCATTTGCATTGTACTTTTAAGTTCATCATATTCTAGCAAATATTTTATTTTCCTAAATTTTTGCTACATCAGAGGCATACTTTACAGGCATTATTATATCCATTGAACAGAAGAGAGATAAGGGAACTGGGGATTAAGTAATTGGTTTAAAGCTCCTAGCTAGTTAATAAGAAAGCCATAGAAAACAACAGATTTGAGGCCTCACCTTTCCTTAATTGATTAATTAATTAATTAATTTTGCTAGACCATGGTATATATACTCTAACATCACACATCTTTTTTGGGGGGAATTACATTTTTTTTTACTTGATGACTACTAAAATTACACAAAATTACTTTTTACATAATGTTTTTTGCAAAATAAATTCAGATATTTTCCTCCTCTATAACTTAGAGAATGTTTAGGCCTAAGACAGTCTAGAATATTAAATTAGCTGCATAAACTCTAATTATCACTCTTTTTATCATCTTGTAGTAGGACAAAAATTATCTTAAAAGTTCTTACATCATAAATCCTTTCTTTTTCTGTACTGATACTGAAATTGTGACAACATATTAATTAAGCTAATTATGTTACAGATCATACACTCTATGAAATAAACAAACAGGAGCCATACCATAGTTCCAGGCATACTTGGATGTTGCTGTAGTTTGAAAAATTTACTTATGAAGTCCTGTTCTGCTAGACACAGGGGTTCCAGTTCACTTAGTACCTGCTCAAAGATCTGAAGAAAACTAAAATAAAAGAACTGCACTAGATACTTAAAATAACATTCCATATTTAAATCACTTCTCTGCAGGGACCACAAATGCTTTATCCATATCTCATTAGAATCCCCAAACTCTTCCAAGACTGACAGGATAATGCAGTATATCAAGGCGCAGTAGGACCAGAATATACCTAAAATGAAACTCACAATAATTATTCACTTGAAATCTGGCATGAGGAACACAAATGTTTTAAGCTTATTTAATGCATTGCAGAGAATAGTTCAGCTTTCATAAAAGCTATTATTTCCTCTTTGTAGTTACTCAAAGAACTAAGATTTGAGATGCAAGCACTTTATGATTTATAACAAAATTTAATAAAGCTATAATGTCATTTAATTGATGATTCACACTTAGTGGCCATTTAACTAGTATTTTTTCAGATTCAGGATGGGAAAGTAAGAAGTGGTTAACTAGGAGAAAGTTCAAATCTTTGAACCCACTTAAAGCAATAACTAACTGCTGTTAGAAAACTAATAATATTAATGTTCAGGAAGTACCTGTCATTTTACTTACCTTATCAAATTTGGTTCTGTCAGCAACATCAAGATCAGAGGCAGACATGTTTCCCATATCCAGCAAGGAAGATGACTGGGATCTGCGATTCCCTGAACTCTGAACACTGAGTTTATTTAGACTAGAAGTAGATCCAGTTAATTTTCCAGAACTTCCATGAAGACCTAAGAAACAATAGAACTTTGAAAGTTGTGACCTTCATGGAAAAAAGACTCACAGCATAAATCAGGGCTACCTCCCCATCTTGCTTGGTCTTCAGGGCTCGTACTAGTTAGCGTACAAGTCTACATATGGGACAGGTTGTTGAGCACCCTTCTCTTCCACATTAACATTTGTGTCCTATTCCTGAGCATACTGTAAGGAGTAGCACAAACTACACAGATCTACAGAATAGGAGTGAAAAGGATCTTAATGATTACAAAATCTATGCCCTGCCCAGTCTCGTCATAAATACAAAGTTTCCTGATGATATCTCTAAAGTAGATGAGGATTTATTTCTTTCCCACTGAAAAAAGACATGAACATGGATGGTCACTGACCCCCTAGTATACCAGCTTAACATGACTTTGTTATATTTCTGAAGAAAACTGCCATATCCCAGACCCACCCCAAGATAAATCAACATATTAGGCTGAAGCACATGAAACTGCCAATACTCTATCAATCTTGCCCTACAAAAAAAGTCAATTATGTACAGATCAACTTAATACACCCTGAACCCAGAAACTCTGCTTTTACATTAAGTGAATTGATTAACTGCAGTTCTTTAAAAACAAAACAAGGGGGAAAAAACCACCCTGACAACTTGCATTTAAAATACAACCACAATATAATACATCACTAATTATATTAACACAGGACATCTGTGTTTAGGTATGAACATAGGTATCCATGAAGAAAAATTAGAACAATATGGCTGGACATTATCTTACATATATCAAAGAATTAAAGGAGTCCATACCTATAAGAAAATGTGATACTTTTATTCAGAATTACATATAAATAAATTTCTTTATTCTGCTTTGAGTATCTCTCAGTTAACCTATATTATCTGCTGATGGTCAGAAGGGACAAATGAAGATATAATAAGGACAATTAAAGATAATTTTTGGTTTCACTATGTAAAATCTGACCATATGTAAAAGAATTTTTATAGTTTCTAACCACAGCCTGAAAACTGAAGTATAATGACTAAGCCTTTTCACAAACTTCTTATTACCCACCATGTATTTTTAATGATATAGATATTTCTTTGATGTAGCCACATCACTACCACCATGTTGGTTTTCCTTCACCAATTCCTGGCAGCAACTCAGAGCAGTCAATATTTTGTTGTAACTTTTTTCAGGACAAACAACTAATTTCTAGACATTAAACAAACACGCATTGAGAATACCTACTAATACACTAGGCATACTCACTCTCTGTTTCCTGTTTGACAGCACTTTCTTTTCGAGGTAGTGTAGCTGTGATGGATTAGGTTGCAAGCATCAAAGACAAAGACAAGTTAATAAACTGCAATTTGCACAAACCATGCACAAGAGGAAGTTAAGCTCTAGTTAAAAGACACATGCAGAGAACCATGAGCATCAAGTAACAAGAGGTGCAACATGTGTTTAGTTGGTCAGCTACTGTCTGAAAAATTATATGAAAGAAAATCTTTGTCTTTTCATGTATTTAATATTCAGATAAAAATATCTATATTTGTAAAATCACCCCCATACTTTTAAATGATTATTTTAAGTTTATGAAGCCAGTATCCTTAAATTTAAAAGACTGTATTTGCAAGTTTTGGTTTCTGAAGAAAATACGGTTCAAGTAAGTAATTTAATACAGTGGAAATTTATTGGAATGGAGTTGTAGATTTAGACATTAAATGCAGAAACAATTTCAGATTCTTTAAAAGCTCCTGAAAGGAACCTCCACTGTACTAAATAATTTTGTATTATATCTGATAAAAATTTATATGACCGGGGTTTAAAAACCATTTCAAATACCAAGTTGCTCTACTTAGTAACTGGCTTTGTGAACACACAGAATGAAAGGTTTATATCAAAATACTATTTATCAGGAGATGAGTGAATGGAAGAGTAAAGCTGAGGGAACAGATTTAATATAGGAATTTGAGCTTTTAAAGGACCATTGGTTTTACTCTAAAACTTCTGTATATATAATATTATTAGATCAGTTATAGAGATCATCTTGTGAAACACTCTAAACTCAAATTAGAAGTAGATATGAATGGCAAAGAAAGAAATTACAGAATAAAACAGAAAATTAAAGAGCATAACCCAGAAATATTTTAAAAACAAAAAACAATCTATCAATTTTCACTGCCAACTTTAAGGGAAATGCCCAAGTATAAGCTACTAACTTGTCACACCAGCAATATGCATATCTTCCCAGCCTTGGCTACCTGAAGCTCAAGAGAATATAAAACAATAATGCTGCACGTTGAAATTGCAAGCCAGGATCATGCTGGAGCAACTAGCTGGCCACTCTGAACAGCACCTTCTGATGGCCTTAAGGTGTCGCTATATAAATCACCAGTTCCGAAGCAAGACCCAATACTTCATATACTTTTTTAATAGCCAATAAAGAATACAGAGTTACTACTGGAGTTTATTAACTATAATTTGGGGATCATAAAAAGTCCATATTATTTATCAGCAATAAGCAACAATCTCCAGGTAAACTTTTAAATATCTTTAAATAATCCCCAATAGACTATAAAAATCATGAGGGGAGGATCTTTATAATTAATAAATATTTATTGCATCTTCCTGACAGCCATAAATTCAGTCTTGATTTCAAGACTTTCTTTGGAATCAATAAGATTTCTTAGTTTAGTGGAGAAACATAAAATGAAAAAATTTCGGCATACCATTTTAAAGATTTTCTAATATTAAAATAAATGTGAGAAAGGCAGTAATTATGTAAATGCATATGGTAATGAACTAAAGTAATGTGTGTTATCTTAACTGTAGAAAGAAAACACTGGTGATTTACAAAATAATTACTAAACTTCCTGCCTGTCATTTCATTAAGTACTGTTGTAGAATATAAAGCAGAAAAAAACCCCACTAAAATATCAATCTTGGGGAGAAAATTCCATGCCTCTGAGGATACCAAAGTAAACCTATTAATCAAAAAAGGCAATGACCTATATAAAGCCAAAGATAATTTGCTGACATTTTAACATTATTCTGAATTATTTGAACTAAGTGGATGTTAAAGATTTGAGTCCAGAGTGGTTCAAAAAGAGAGTACTCCCCTGAATCTCTATAACTATACTGACTACAATGTACTTTTGCAAAGTACATTCAATCTGGCTTTCTATTCTTATGAACCATTTTCAGAGCAAGAAAAAAATAGAACACATTTAAATATTATGTATTAGTACTGATTTTGACTCATTAAAAAGTTATCTAAAATTTCAGGTTTCTATTTTAATTATAATTACTATTAAAATTGGCTTAAACATAGTTTGAATCACTGAAAAGATATCTTTTAAAAATTTTATATTCTACCTTATTTAGAACTTGGAATTTGTATTTAACATGAAATTTATTTTTAAATGTTGAGTAACAAGTTAGATCTTCAAAGATGAACCAAACTGTTTTTATCCTCTGAGTTCTGTTTAGTTTACTCTTCTGTTATAGCTGGTATCTAAACAACTGAAATTTTGTAATTTTCTGGTACCATCAACCTCCTATTCCTTATTTAATAGATTACAATTAATTTATTAGAAGAGATGTAATTTTTAAGTTTTAAAACTATAAAAATGCCTTCTACATTTGTATTAGGTTAATATAAAAATATTTACAACAAGATAATTTAAGAACTTTTTAAGGGGTAAGAAATGAAAAAACTTAGGTTTCCGGTTAATACAATGATACCATTAAGATATTCTTGTACTTGATTTAAATTATATTTTTATTATGTCATTTATCTCAATGTGAATCTTAGGCTTGATAATCTATTGTAATACTGGTATTAATGACCTCCTCAGGAGGTAATTTTATAAAGATTTCCCTTTTACCTCCAGTTTTCATATACTGTAGAAGAGTTCTCAAAATAAAATGATTCACTAACAAGTGGTGACAAATATACTAAATGAAAACATCAAACATGTAACTGCATTAATAATATGTGTTTACTAAAAAAAGCGTAACATATTCACAGTGAAACATTAACAAGGATATAAACACACTGCTGTTTATAACAATTAACCTTTAGGATGAGTTAGCATTTCTGTTTCCAAAAGCCTATTGTCCCAAGATTCTCATTAGTATCTATACCTAAATGTAACATATTTGTACTCAGATTCAAACCATTTCAAAACTCTGGACTAGTATAATCAATATATTAGTATTGTATTTAAAAAAAAAAAAACACACACACTCGGTGAATTTCAAAATAATTACCCACTAGAGACAGTCTTCTCTGTCCTAAAGAAAAGAATGGAAAGATGAACTATCAATTTCAATCCTGTTTGCTGAACATAGAAGTTGCTTAGGGCACAGGCTCCTTTCAACAAGCAAATGCTAAGCTCATTTTTCTAAAGGGAGCTATGCAGACACACTGAGGAGTACACATTGTAGCCACTTAAGGCCAGGTTTTGACTTGATAGGCACAGAACTCCATCCAAAAAGGACTCCATTGATGGGTACATGCAAGAGCAGAATGTGGCCTTGACAAATCACCTTCCTCACAACTTGGTACTTTCACTGGTTATCCTTTCAAATCATTGGTTTGTTGTTTTTTCTTTTGTTTTTTGGTCCATTTAACATATTTAGAAGCAACAAAAAATAACATACTTCAAAACTACATCTTTGGAAAAATAAGGTATAATTACAGAAGAAATTTTAGTTACATACTTACAGCCCCTTGGAAGGAGATAAAACACATACTTTTTTTAAAATTCAAAATAGCCAGTGAGAAGTAAGAAGCCAGGAATCACTTTCATTTCCCTGTGGAGAGTGATGACTTAAGAAAGTGATCAGTGATTTGCCCACAACTGTTAAATAA
Organism: Anoura caudifer; assembly: GCA_004027475.1. Taxonomy (NCBI): domain Eukaryota; kingdom Metazoa; phylum Chordata; class Mammalia; order Chiroptera; family Phyllostomidae; genus Anoura; species Anoura caudifer. The sequence continues at coordinate 68,233 of PVKU01001685.1, read as the reverse complement.
ATGTCTTTTAGAAAATCAGAAACTGAACTGTCAATACATGTCTCTTAGTCTAATACTCTCTCTACCAGACTGCACTTCATTTTCTGGCCAACTGCTTTTCCTATGAATATATACCTTTAATTATAGCAGAAATATAAAAATTGCTGTCAGATTCACGTACTACAGACTTTTAATTAATAAAAAAACATTTTTCGCAGATATAAATATTTCTTCTGTGAAATACCTATAAACCAAATCAATGTATTGGACTTACTCTCTCATTAATTCTACTGTATCTTCTTCCTCCTTGTTTAAAAAGTCTTAGAATTAACTGTTGTAAATAAAACCATTTTTAATAGAATAGAAAACAATGAACTGAGGTGCCTAAGCTTACCAAACTTCTTGCTTTCTTTAGTTGTGCCAGTCATCTTGATCTTTGCAACTTCAAAGAAATCTTTAATTTCTCTCTCATACAGTCGTGACAAATAATCCATGTAATTCTTAAATAAAAGTAACATGTACTTCTTATTAATAAAACAAATATAACAATTCCCATTTTTTAACCTCCCCGAATCCTTTGTGCTTGTTTTAAATTTTGTGGTCTAAAATTGTGATGCACTTCATAGGAAATAAAAAGTAGGCTATTTTCTATCTTTTTAAAAAACTGGACATTAACAATTTACAAAAATATGAAGCAAAACAATCACATTTTCATCTTTATATGTTAACTTTCACATATTTTAAGTGCAGTTGCAACCTCATCGTATTGGATATTTGACTTACAACGGTCACGTGTCTCCAGGCTCACACCTTTAATGACTGCGGAGTATTACGCTTTGCTGATGTGTCACTATCTGTAGCAAACCAACCCCCAACACAGGTCACTTAAGTGGTTTCAATGTTTTGCTATGATAGGCAATATTACAATAAGCTTTTCATCTCCAATGAATTGTTTCCTTGGAATAATTACCTAAGGGTAGAATTACTTGGCCCAACAATATGGGAATCTTTATAGCTCTTCCTCCATACTGCTGTGTTGCTTTAAAAACGATGACACCAATGGACAGTGCCAGTGGCAAAGACAGAGTACATTCAGTTTCACTGTACGCTGTTTGGGGTATTGTCCCAAAATAGGTTATTATCAATATGAATTTAATAAGTACGTCTTACAGTTTTCATAAGTAAATAATTTATTTTTATAAACAAATTTTGTTTTATAAACAAAATTTTATAATTATTTTTATAAACAAATTTGTTTTATAAAAAAATTTACTCTAGCTCAATGAAAACATCTATTATTCAGCACACACTCATTTCTTCATTATATCTGCTTATCATCACGTACCCTCAGGAAAGATTCTTCCACAGTGGGAGATCATGTATGTTTCCAAGTCCTAAGTTAAATGCCATACACAGAGTTTGACAAAATTTAAATAAATCCATAGCAGAAAAATTGTACATAGCTATTCTTTTAAACTGTATCATGGAATCAAGCTTCAATTTCCTTTATTTCAAATTAATGTAGTCAGTTTTAGAACAGGTTTACCTTGCTTTAAACATCAGATGCACCTTTCAAACATTCTTAGATATTTTACAGATATATCCTTATAAAATGGTATTTGAGGTAAACATAATATAGATTCTCCTTTTTTCAACTTATAAGCCATATTACTTTCTATAAGAAAAGTAAAATGGGCAGTTCTTTCCCATGATCTTCTCATAATTTTAAAAGCAAATACAAATTAAAATACACCCTACAGTTAATTTGTAGTTCACTGGACTGTCTCCCTTTTTCAGTGTCTCATTTTTCAAGTTCAAATTCTCATAAAAATATTGGCCACTGCAAATCAGTAAATGACTGACAAGTGGAAAAGCAACTTTGCATTATTTGTAAAATCTTCATTAGTGGTTTTCTACTGAAATCAACCAATATAGGAGACTATATTCTAATACCTAAATTGTGAAAAGTGCACATTACCATCCAAGCAATTTAAATGTTTTCAAAATAGCTACTTTGTTATCTAGAGGACAGTGACTTGAGCAGAATATTGAAAATCACCCCTTTTCAATGGGACCCAGCTGACGCGATACCTTTTCCCCAGGTACTCAACAGAACTCACTGGTGGGCAAGGCCACAGACAGGTGTGACTATCAGTTCATTCATTTACCAAATTCTGAAAGATCTCTCTCACTGTAAGTATTTTTCCTCTTAGCACTTTATATACAACACCTAACTTAAAATGTAACGATCCTGAGTTTAAATCTTATTGCAAGCAGTCTTTTCATTTTTATTTGGTGCTGACTGTAGGGTACTGTGGAGACCTCCATGTTTAGTTTTCCTTTAAACACAAGGCAAATCCACAGATGAAGACCAGTGGTTAAAGGAAGGTGTCTTGAGTGATCTTCAAGACTGTCTATTGCCTCAGAAAGTTATTAGGAGAGGAAAGGTCACTTCCTACCAAGCCAGATGGACCATCTCTATTAATCACCCTACATGAAAAACATGGAGCCAGAGATAAGGGTCACAGTTTTGGGGAGGAAGGAATCTGGGCAGCTGAGCCCATTACATGACCAAGGCACTCCTGTTTTCCATAGGCTCTAACTATGTACACCGAAAATCAGGGCTTTTCTTAGATGCAGCCAAAGTAGAGCTGGGGTTGTACCTAGTGATACTGATCCTGAAAGAATCTGAAACAGGCTTTTCTTGTTTCTACCAAAAAAATGTTAGCTGTGTACATCAAACCAAGTGCAACTAGTATCTGTTTTTTTTTTTTCTTGGTAAAGAAACATTGGTTTGTCTGTTTCCTTCTTTCTTTTCTTCTTTCATTCCTTCCCTCCTTCTTCCTTTTTAAATACAATTCCTGATTTTGACAACACCTCAGCAACCAAATTCAATTACGAAGTAAAATACATAATCTATCGAAAGTTCAAACCACAGGATCAAGTAACATTCTTGGGAAATGAGTCAATTTCATTTAAAAAAGCTAATTAATGTTGTCAATCAAAAATATACTGTGAGCAGAGAAGAACTCCATAAATCATCACTAGATTGGCCATGGTCTTGTTTCTTCACTTTAAATTACATTCAAGAATACTGCATTATATATAAACGTAGGGCAATAATACTCACTGAGAACACAATTAGGCAAAAAGCTTATTGATTACTTATTTGAATATTCACTAGGGGACAAAGCACTTGTTGGCACAAAACTCTTAAGGAGATATAATATTGTTTAATTATTCAAAATATTAATCCTCCTAAAACTTCAAAAGGCAAAGAATTCCAGTAATGTAAGTATTTTTTCTTAAGATATCTCCAAATCAGAATTCTGTTGAATGAAAACAAAACAAAAGAAGATATAGCACAATAGTAGAGTTGCATAATACTTAAAAGGCTAATTCTGATGAACAACAATAATCTTAACTAAAATGGCTAGCCAGATAAGATATATGTAAATACCTCAGAATATAACATATATTCTTTTTTAAAAGCATTTTTAAATTTTAAACTAAAAATATTTTTACCCAAGTTTATATCCAATTTCTTATGATCACAGTTTAGAAGAAGAGGGAGCCAGATTTTACCTTAAATGGGCAAAGACACTGTGATGAGAAAATATATGAAGACTGGTAAGAGTGAATGAGTCTCATCTTCCTCAACAGCTGACATTCAGTCAGTGACAGATACCACTGTTCTCCAAGCCTAGCTAGCAATTTGGCATCATCCTGTCCCTCCTGTCTCTGGAGTCTCTATTTTAGTTTCTGTTCTCTCTCTCTTCCTACCACCATCTTCCTGGTTCAAGATTTCATTTCTTTTGAATTACTGCATTAGGTTCTTATTTCCTCCATCTAGTGTTTTCTGATGTGTGGGGAGGATGCTGTTAGGTCTCATGGCTCATCTTTTTCAATATAATTTCTCATTACTCCAGAATATGAAATTCCTGGTTCAGTCAGGTTGCCTCATCGTTGTCCTGGGAAAAGGGCATTTCCCCAGCTTTGTCCAGACATCTTGCTCCTCACCCCTCGAATACCCTTCCTCTTATTTCTGGCTTTTCTAATCCCACTCATTATTTAAAACTCATTTCAAGTCCAATATCTTCCATAAAGATTTTCCCCATAGCTTCAGGTCATAGATTTCCCTTCTCTAAACTGACTTAGATTTCTCATCTCATATATAAACTCATTTCCAGATTTGAACTTAATTTTTTGCTGATTATTTTTCTTTCCCAGTCAGACTTAAAGCTCTTTAGAAGCAGACACCTGTTTGTTAGGCCGAATGTGCCTGGAACAGTGAAATGCTTGCTTAATAAACAGGTACTCTGCACTTGTTTAGTAGAACAGATTACAAATTCTTAAAGGGTAAATGCATCACTCACATCTTCATACTTTCTACTTTCTGTAGTGCACGTAAAGAAACTCAGGAAATATTTATAGCATTTAATTAAACTAAATGATGCCTCAGACTACTGCTTCTGAGCACTCAGAAACTCAATTTTGTGCTTTGCTAAGAATGTACTAGAGTATTTCAAATGTCACTTGGGGAACTAAATACATATCCTCCTGATTCTAAAAGATTATGCTCTGTACTCAGTGATGTCAAATTGATATCAAATTCATACCTTTGTTAGTCCCTCATATTTTCCATAATCTGTACTCTTTAGCCACTCCATCAGCTTGGCATATCGGAGCAAGTCTCTATGAAATGGATGATGATTGGGTAAAGTCAGCTCAACAGAGTGTTGTGCAAGGGTTGAACTCTGATCGTGACCCTAGAGAGAGTGAGTGAGTAAATAAATAAATATATCATCGGCAGTAAAAACATTGTTGTAAATAAAAATTATAAACAATGACCAAATAAAGCCAACAGAACAGAAAAATAAAAACTGAGCACTTACTTGTCTTCTTTTTTCATCGTGTGTACAACAACTAAACATTACCACCATAAAATAATCATAAACACTCAAGAATGGCACTTTGGCACATCAACTATTTGTTTCACCTTCTAAAGGAGTTGAGAATGTTTTAATCAAGCTTGTCTATCATTTTACAATTTACTAAGCAAAGAAACATGATGGTACAAACTGTATTAAGAAACAGACCAAATAGGGAAGTATTTAAAACAAATTGCCTACATCCATGTTATTTCCATTTGAGTCTATAATATTTAAAACAGATAATATATAGGATATTGAATTTTAGAACTAAAAAGGACTATAGATGTCTTTATCTGGGCTTTCCAGGATAACCACTAATGATAATATAATTTTAATTTCACTATTACTGTTAAATAAATAACTATATTATTCAAAAAATTAAATGATGACATTAAGTTTCTCATAGATAATTGTATTAATTTTAAAAGTCTGAAGTTATATTTTTCTATTTTAGTGCCAATACATCATTTTTAAAATAAAATGATAGTGCAAGTACATGACAGTATTTCTATTTAAGGCTTTTGCTTGGTAAAATATAAAATTGGTGACTTGGTCAGTCTCCAAATTTTATTTCTTTTAATTACTGATGTGTGAATTTTAAAGACTAAGAATCGATGATCATAAATTACTATTTTAAAAAAATTTATTTACTTACTTTGAGAGAGAGGGGGAGGGAAGGAGAAACAGAAGGAGAGAAACATCAGTGTGTGGTTGTCTCTCACATGCCACCTACTGGGGACTTGGCCCGAAACCCAGGCATGTGCCCTGACTGGGAATCAAACCAATGACCCATTGGTTTGCAGGCCAGCACTCAATCCACTGAGCCACACCAGCCAGGGCAAATTACTGTTATATTTTGATCAGTAGGTTATTTACACTGGATTCTTCTGTATAGTAGTTATAAATGTTATAAAATCTATACATTTGCTATACACTGCAGGGACTCTGTTCAAGTCTTACCTGTGATGCCATGTCTGACCACTAGGATCCTCAATAAACTCACTCTTTTTTTGTAATCCTCATCCAAGAATATGTTTATTGATTTTAGAGAGAGAGGAAGAGGAATAGAGAGAGGGAGAGAGACAGAGAGGCATCAGTTGGTTGCCTCCCATATGCATCCTGACCAGGGATTGAACCTACAACCTTTCGGTGTATGGAATGACATTCCAACCAATGGAGCCATCTGGCCAGAGCCTCAGTAAATGCATTTTAATTAAACCTCATTAGCACTTATATATTGACATATGTATACTATGTATATGTAGTTATACAATTAGCACTTTAATATATACATTGTTGTAGAACTTTAAGAACATTAGCCTCCTTACAAGGATCTTGAGGGTGGGAGTTCTTATTCTTACATATAACAATGGTGAGTATATAATAGGCTCACAATGAAAATTTGACAAAGAAAGTAACATAATAAGGTAATCAAAATTTCCCATCTAGTTTGTCTGACAACCAGGAATAGAAATACCGAGGTTTCCTAACTCTTTTGCTAGCTGACCTGATGCACTGAATTCAACACACAGAAAGTCTCTTTATCTGTACTTGGGACATCCTCTTCCACTTTCTTCAGCATATCCCAGAGTATTGCAACATTGTGGTTTTTAACATGCATCATTCACATGTAATAATACATATATATATTAGATTTTCAGAACTGCGAAGCATTCATTTTAAACAAGCCATTAGTTTATAATGCAAAGAAGCAAAATCATAAATAATTGCAGGTTACAACAAACAATTAAGGGTGAAGAAAGGACTATCGTTTATGAACTGGTATTCTCAATACCATCAACAAGTGTGGATAACATCACTGTCAACAGTGTCATTTTTAAAGACTAAAGAGATGTAAGGACAACGTGAATTATTATTTCCTATGTGACTTCTAGGTTTACTTTTTTCTTGACACTTTTCAAGTCAAGTGAAATGTTAACAAAATGTTTCCGATTTCCCCCAGCCCACATGCTTAGTTAGGTCATTGTCTTTTATGCTGCCACATAGCACTATCATCACATTTACCCTTCCTGAGTATGTCTATCTCCCTTCCCTAGGCTGGGAGCTACTTGCAGGCAGGATCAGCTGCTCATCTATCCCAAATAAATGTCTGGTATGAATTTCAATCAACTGGCAAATATTTCTAAATAAATGAAGGAGTGAGTGAGTAAAAGAATGACAGGAAGAAAGGCAAGCAGAATGAGATTAGATGCCTTTTTGCCAAAATAAACTTTTACTATGTGACATTTAAAAACAGCTACAAATATGGTTAACAGGTAGCTTAAATCAGTAAGTTATAATCTATAAAGATTTTGCTGCTGTTAAGTTTAGCAAACTTTATAGAAAAAAAAAAAAGAATCAGAGACGCTTGAGCCAAATTTGATGTACTCACAGGCACCGAAAGAAAGTAGGACCTGTTATAGAGCTGAAGGAGGGCCTGAGTAAACTAATCAGAAATAAAATATAGTAAATACAATTGTTTTAGAATACTGCAGAGTGAAAACAAAGTAAGAATCAAATGTTTCAGACAGCATTTCTGGATGAACAAAATTTCCCACAATTCTTTTTGCCCAAAAACCGTAATAAGAGATGAAGAACATAAGAAATCTATTATACGAGATATTAAAATACCTTCTATTCAAATCCCTCTAAGGTAGTGTTAATATTATTAATATTAACATTATTGCCACAACCTTAACTATAACATCTCTTTCCATATAAAAATGTAGACAAACAATTCACATAAGATTAAATCAACTGGGATTTACAATTGAGCTAAAGTCATTTTTCTCATGTATGTAAGTACATGGAGCCAAAGAAACATTTTATACACTGGATCAAGTCCTGGTTCTCACCTCAAATGCTGAAAAATATAACAGGCCAAATAGTAAACATGTAGAAAAGTTCAGACTTACTGTTATAAATAAGATTATCTTAATAGTATATGCACTAAGAAAGCATATTGATGTGATTTCTAGAAGTAGAGAAGTTTAGCTGAAAGGAACCAAAGTTTACCTACAGAGGCAGTTGAGGCCCAAAATACATCTATGAGGAAATATGCACATATTTAAAAATCTTAAAATCAATTAAATATGTGAATATGCTGTGATCCCAATGAAATACATTAAAATATTTGTGGGAACGGAAGTTTAAGGTAATACATTGTATAACAAGGTGCAGGAACTTGCCAGTATTAATGCTAAAATTACCTGTTGAACAAAAACATTGTTGAGGTGACTGGCCAGCCTCCGGGCAAAATGCTCTCGCAAATCACTGAAACGCTGCTGCTGCTGCTTCACTGCCAGGAGCATGTCATGGCCTGAAATCAGAGTATTTCTTGACTGCTTTAGTGGGTAAAAAAAGATCTCCCCGATGTTTCATGCCTATCTTTATCACAGCATCCACATTTCAGTTTTGAAGAACCCAAAGTTTTACTGGTTTATTTGTTTGCTTTTATGAAAGAAAGGTAAGAATAAAAATAGTACGCACAGTAGTCCTCAAAGAGTGACCCTTCCTCAGCATCATCTGGGAAATGTTAGAAATGTGCATTCTAAGGCTTCAGCCCAGACATACTGAATCTGAGGTTAGGGCCTGGTAACCTGCACCTTTCTTAACAAGCCTTCTGGGTGATTCAGATGCAAAGTCAACTATCTGGCCTAGCAAAGCCTTATGCTCTCTGATCTAACCAAAGTATCTACTTTGTGCTAGGTTCTGTGGACTACACTGAAGAAAAATCACAGTGTTAACTTGAGTCATTGATGGTCAATCATAAGGAACTGAAATGAAAAATTCTTGGTGCCAACAGAAACATGTTTGGAAATAAGTGAAACTTGCTTGAATAGCTAATAATGTAATCCTAAAGCACTTGCCCCATGTATTTCTTGTCAAAAGCATCATGCTAAGTCACAGGCTTAGTCTCAGGTCCTTGGTCACATTTTATCATCTCCAGTGAACATACCCGGTCGAAGAGCTACATTCATGCACTGTAGAAGGGCATCGGCAGCATTGGTGCAGGCCTCGATGCCTCTAGAAGAAGCGAGATCACCTTCCTGAAGGGCCTTTATATGACCTTTGGCCAAGTCCATGTGGTTCTGGAGAATACGGAAATGTAACATTTTCACATGTGATTTTGAAAAATGCACAGGTAAGTGCTATTCAATCCTATCACTAGGTCTTTGTAATTATTTTAAATCTTGCTCTCCTAAGGAAATCAGAAAATGTTTACAAATGGGTTTTATGTGTTATTGTTAGACTTCGGTTTTTGTTGCTGTTGGTAAGTTACAATCATACTTACCACAAGGAATTCTATCTCAGACAGGAGTTTTACATTATTGGTGTTGCTAAGATGAATTAGGTGGTTGCTTTCAGAGATCTGATTCATCTGTTCTTTTACACTTTGGAGCATTTCCTCATAACTGCTGAGTTTAAATTCAATCTGATCCACCTCCTTCAGAGCCTCGTCCAACAGCTTCATTAGGATGTTCACTTGCTTTTCAGAGGCCATGATTGACTGGATGTTAGCCTACAAAGTAAAAACAAGTAACACTTTGTATTATTTCAATATGTAAAAGAACTGTAAAGATGAAATACTGCCAAATCTCTTTGACAGAAGAGTGACAAAGATTGATAGGTATATCTGCACATCTACTTTAATTTATCCCTTTATGTTTACATCCCACTTGTCTCAGCAGTATTTCAGGAATATACACCTGCCTCTCTTTGAGGTTAGGGACTAGAACTCAGTATTTTAGATTTCCACAGACTGCACAAGTGTGGTTCTGCCCAACTGTGTAATGGTATATTCTCATTTCTGTAAACTGAACGTCATTGGAGTATGTCATCTCCAACATTTCTTCCAATTCTACTGGCTATAGGAATTTTCTGTACTTCTTAACATTATGTAAAACCCTAAATAAAAGCATAATAACTTATGCAATACCTTAGTTTCAAGAGACTAGCAATGGTATACCAATCTCTGAAGGTTATACGGGACTGATTTATAACTGTAGTACATTTGTACTAATAGGATGTGGAAGAGCATGTGGCCATAGGATACCTCTTTTTATGGTCTTATCTTCTTTTTTTCTTTTTTGTTTGCAAATACATTTTTTTCTAGGCAAAGCAGTAATAAACCACCATCCCCTTACCACTGTTTTTTAAATGCCTCTCACTGCTGATTCTCAATTTCCTGAAATACAGATGTTACCAAATCCAAAATTAAACAGCAAAGCAATATGACTGGGAACATATATGCAATATTAATTAGGAAACGTAAACCACTATGCCACATTAAGGAAGGCACATAACATAGTATAAGGAAAAACCTTGGACAAGGAATTAAAAGATTATTGTACAGCTAATGGTGTAATTTCACATGTGTTATTTTATGTAATATTCATAATAACTCAACTGTTAAGTCTCGGCTGACAATAAAGTCAGCGGTGCTCAGAACCATTACTATCTCTTAAGTAGCAGAGCTGGGGGCTTGAATTTGTCCAGGACAATCCCATTTTAACATCCCGAAGTCTCTTTCATGCTTTACTTCTAGTGATTCTGTAAACTTGCAAGCTAGAACTATTCATGTAATTTCTGAGCCTGAGTTCAGCCTCGTAACTTTTGTACCTTTTGTGCATAAAATACCAAAATCCTTTAATTCTTAAAATACTCTTTATTCTCCAAGGGTTTTTCTTAAATGCTTACCCTGTATAAACAAAAGAACCCCTAGCTGATCATATTAGATTTTTCCACATCACCACGCCTCCTTCTAACTCTTTATGTTCTAAAGATGCACACTTAGATACTCACACACTGTGCATACAAATTAAAGGATCGAGTCCAAAACTTTTCAGCAGAGGAGTCAGACATCCTCTTCCCTTGACTCTCCTGTTCCCCCCACACTTATTCTGCTTCCTTTCAATAAATGATTCACTTACTTCAGCCCAATTTCTCTCTTTCTAATTTGTACCTATTTTTTTTCAAACCCCAAAAATGCTATTCTTTTATACTGAACTATTCTGAGGTGTTTCAGAGACTAGAGGAATCAACTCCCAAGTTGGTCTGTGGTTGGCTACTTTTTATTTCCATCATTTCATATCAAAAACCTCTCAAGATCCAGCTCTGTCCTAATAGGAATGCTTCTTCCATTTAATCAAGAACAGTGAAAGACTGAAGGCAGCCATTGATGCACTTGTAGAGAAAGACAGCAAGAATCACACTACGTGGCAGTAAAATATGATTATCACCAGTCTTCTCAATCCACTACACATCACTATTCATAGATTACAAGATAGTCTTACCCCATCTAGCACCTGTAGCTCTCTGGACAACTTTTCTGCAAAGGCCTCAGCATTAGAAATTGCACATTCACAGCCTTCCATCATTATTTCAATATCCTGCTCTTCTCTTGCATTTAACTCTTGGTATTCATCTACTGCTTCTTCATCACCTCCTGTCACACTCTGGTTTTCTCCACTTGGAACTGATTCTTAAAGGGGGCAAAAATTAAAAATAAAAAAGTGAAAAAGCAGGACAGTAACATGGTACCTATAGGTAAGGTCAATTATAAGCACGGGTCACATTTAGTGGCTGAAAAATAGGAAAGAATGATTCAGAATATATGGGAAAAAAACCCTACTTTTATAAAAATGGCATATGTTAATATATTTATTATAATAAAAGCATGCAGTCTAATTCACTGACATGTAAGTGTTAAAGTAGGCTTTAGTCACAATTTCCCAAAGCACAATTAAATTAAAAAACAAATACAAAAACAGAAACAAAACACATGAAACAAACCTAACTTTTTTTTCCTACCTGAGTTGATTGCTGCTCTAACAAAACAACACTTAGTAATTCAGGACATATGAAAACAATCTGCTTTCTTTTTTTCCCCCAGGTAACATTTTTCTTCTGTTATTTTTGTTCTTTCCATCTTTGTAACATTTTTTTTCAGTAACTTTTAATTGAAATGAAAAACGCATCTACAATTCACAATTTATTTGGGGCACTGAAAATATTAACTGAATTTTTCTTTTTTTTGTTTAAAAAAATTTCACATGAATTGATAAAATTTCTAGAGATCAGCTACAGAAGCTTTCTCAACAACTCTACAGTAAAAAAGAGCAACAACATGGCTGTTTGAAATTACAAAAATTTACACGGGCCCTTCATGGTTCGTAACAAAGAAAAAGAGGTCGAATCTGAGGTACTTTCTAGATAAATGTTTCAGTTCAATTTTTTTAATACACTCAGCATGTGAGAGTTTATATAAAGCTTGAGGTTAAAAGAGTTAAAGTGAAAAAATAATTTTTATCCCCTAAATAAATCTCTAAATAAAATTACTGATTTTCATAAATTTAATGGGATATTATTTAAATCACAAACTCTGGATGCTTTAAATATTCATTATCTTCTATGAAAATGAATTTACATTCAATGTAACTTAACATATGTTAATTTGTCCTAGAACAAAATCCAGTAATTTCAAAGAAAGGATTTACTCTTAAGAACTGATAATCAGGCAGATTTAGATAATGTCCCAGAAGAGAAAAAAAAAGGAGGAGACTAAAACTTTTGGCAATCGTAGATTACAGTATATAAATATAAGTTCTTCTGAGCAGTATCACCAAGCTTCTTGCCCTTGGAATGAGTCCATTTTAGTTCACTGTGGAAATGATCCACTTCATGTGTGACAGCTCTTTAGCCATTAGGGAGTAGGGACTACCCGAAACATTCAGTACGCTCTTTACACAAGTAGATATTTAAAATAAACAAAAAAATTTTAAGTTTGTAACTTTAAACTAGAAGTTAAACAGCTTCAGAAGAAGTATTTTCTCTCCCATGAAACAATCCTTTGGAAATTAATAATTAATAGTATCATTAATTTTATTACCATATGGATTTTGTAGTAATAAAGTTGTCCCTAAACACAATTTCATAAAATATGCAACCAACAGTACATAACAATGGCAAGTAATAAAAATATACAGAATAGAATAAGAAGAAAAGGTGTTACGCACCTTCTGTAACTTTAGGCAGTTCTGGAGAGTAAAAAGGTATGAAAAAAGCAGAGGAAAGTAAGCAAAGAATATTAGCTGGGTAGAAAAGTACACAGGTTTAAATTTTTAAAATACTACCCATATTTCATTTACACTTCATGCTAAATCAAGGTGTAAAAGACAATGTCAAAATTAACTACAAAGTGGAAAGATCCATAAGAAGCCAAATTTCCAGAGTTCATTTTTCTTACTCATTTTCTGACATTTACTAAAAATACACCAAATCTTTCTATTTTCTCTCAGCCTTTTAAGTAACAGTACTGACTAGCCCTTGGAGGATGAAACTGGGAAACAGATCACTTCCTGGGGATTATTTTAGGTCAGTTGTGACTAAGCATTTAGTCTAGTTATTTTCACTCAGGACCCCAAAACCTTTACCTGGACTAACACACCCTCACAATGGATTAGTCATAAAACACTGTTAAAAAGGACAAAATTGAAGCAATTAGAAAACATACAATATATCAGTTTAAGCTGGCATTTAACTATTCAAGTCAAAGATTTTTTAAAAATCTAGTTACAAAAATGAAAAAGAAAAAGCCAAATAAGAACTTTACTTCAACTGCTAACAAAGTCCTCTTTTAAAAATCATATTCTGCTGAGAAGCCCCAATTATTAGCATGAACATTCAACTGTCACGAATAAAAACTACTGAAGTCACCACTGCTAACATTCACAATGAACAAGTAACAGGAGATAGTGATAATTTGTTTTCTAACATCACCCAAAGCTTAGAGACATCTACTTTTTTTTAAATGGGAATTAACAGCCATGAGTTTCAAGTCCAGTAAAACATTAAAACAGGTATGAAAACTTTACGAAAACTACTCTCTGAACTCTACTAAACCAAACCAATGGTTATTTGATTTACAGAAAGTAATTTTCAAAATGAGATCCTTAAAGATCTCAGTATTCTTAAAGTTGATCTCAATATGGGCTAATATTTATAAAAATGAAAATGTCTACACTTTTGTTTTAGGCCCTGAAAAATTTTAAACTGTCTTTTTTTAAAGCTAGACACTTCAATCTCAACAGCAGTAATACTCATTGGTTTTGGTAATATTTCTTAAGATGTAAATATAGATAGGGGATATATTTTCCCATATTGTTGATTTAATAAAATACATTGGTTTAAAATACATTGTAGGCAATAAATAATAACTGGTGATACATAATACTTGAAAACAAGACAGCCTGCTTTTAAATTCACTTAACAGAATGTTCAACCCTGAAATGGTATAAATAAATAAATAAATAAATAAATAAATAAAGTAGCACTAAAAAAAAATTAAACCACTATTCAAGGCATGAAAAGGTATCTTAAAATTTTTGAAGGTTATTTCCTACACACCCTCCATCACCAAGACCCTGTGCTCCAATGTTGGTGGGAGGGCTCCTACACAAGGCCAGCCTCCCTGGGGGAGGAGCACAGGGCCTGGCAGATGGGACTTGCCCCTGCCAGCTCCAAGCATTAAGTCTGAAACCAGTATCAAGCTCATTAATTTATAAATAACAAGAAAGAATACTAAATTTAAGGAGAGAAAGATCCATGACCAACAAAGGAATAAGTAAAAGAACACAGAGAAGACAGAGGCAAGTGACTAAGAAAAGGCAAGTGACTAAGAAAATAGTTTGAAGCATCTGAAACTATGGTTTTTATAGGTCAGATTGGTTGAATATAGGTAATTTCAGATGTTTCCACTGGAAAGAACAGAAGCTTCTATTTTTAAGTGTTAATATACAACTTAGGACAAATCTAAGTTTTCTTTCTAATATATAATTTAGGACAAATTCAAGGTTTTTTCCTCCATCAAGAAGAGCAACAACTCTGTTCTTTCAACTGCTTTCTTTGAGGTAAAGAATACAACACAAATTGCATCTACAAAGCATACAGAACCATTTTCTTACCGTGTTTATATCTTTATGAAAGAAATTAAAAAAACAAAACTTCATATATTTTCAATAATTAACAACAGAACTTTTATTTTGTAAAACAAAATAATCTTTAGTAACATTCCTGAAGATAGACTGATCAAAGTTATCCTAATTAACTTCATGTCTAAGGATCATTTTATCCTGATAATACAGTAACTAATACTTATTGAGTACTTATTATATGCCTGGCATTGCTCTCATCATGTTCATATATTAAGTAATTTAACCCTCACAGCAATTCTATGGGATAGGTCAGGGCTGTCACACTCACTTTCACCAGGGGCCACATCAGCCTTGCGGTTGCCTTCAAAGGGCCAAAATAATTTTAGGACTGTATAAATGTAACTACTCCTTAACAGTTAAGGAGTTGAAATTATATTCGTCCCTTTGAAGGCAACCACGAGGCTGATGTGGTCCCCAGAGAAAATGAGTTTGACACCCCTGGGATAGGTATTATTATTATCTCCATTTCTGAGATAAGGAACACTGAAACACAGAATAACCAAAGTCACATAGCTAGAAGTGACAAAGCCAGAATTTGAACTCAGGCTGTTTCCCTCCAGAGTGGTGTTCATAACCACTACACCTATACTCTGCACAAAAATAGAACCACAAAGATATTAATCTCAGAGTTTTTAAAATTAAGCAAAGATTGGAAAATTAAAAATAAATGATAACTCAACTATAGCATATCCATACAATAAAATACTATGGTGGTATTAAAAACAAGGTTGGGTAAGTATTCAGTAACACAGAAAATGTTCAATACATTATATGAAAAAGTATGTTAGAAAACAATGTAAATTTCTTTATTTAAATGTGCACAGAGAAAAGACTAGAAGAATTCTAGCAAAATGTTATCTCTGAGCATTAAGTTTATATGTGATTTTTATTTATTTAACAATATCAATTTTCTATAAGGAATAATCATCACTTTTTCAATAAAATTATTTTTAAATTCCTTTACAAAAAGGTAATTCAGTGTTTTAATTACTTTGAATAATGTCAAATTATATATTCAGTTATAGATACACTGGATTTCACATGAACATTTTTATTTAACTTTACCTTCCAAAAGCTGTGAACTGACATTGACAAAATCAATTTTCTTCCGGAGATAGCGCTGATTCAATTTCCAAATGCATGAAATAAATGCATTCTTTTCAGCAGTGCTGCTAGCAACCCATTTATATATTTTTTCAAAATGTAAATCAAATTCAGGATTTTCCTGAAATAAAAACACAAGATACGGTTTTGGATCATATTCCATTTTCATTATTGTAAAATCCACATTTCAATAAAACAGAAGTAAGGTGAAGCTCTTCTTGAAAAAAACAAATCACCATTAAAAATCAGCTAAGTGACTCAGAGAATGGCTCAGAAAATTCAATTTATAGCAAAATTGTTATTTACGTCCCAAAACAAGCTGGATAAAAAAACAACAGTGTTTTGATAATTTTCCTCCCATCCCCCTGAAGTATATGAGTAAAAGTACAGGATGTCTACTTAACCGTTTTGTGTCTCAGCTTCCGAATCTTTAAAATGACAATGGTCTCTAGTTTTGATGTGGACCTAATTTTTCTTTTTAAATTGCCTATGGGGTTTTAGAATTACATTTCTTCTTTGATAATGAATTATTATTCAAAACTGTGATTTGACACTAATTCCTTGATAAAGAATATATCTTCTCATTATCACATATGAGGAAAAAAAATACAATCTATATCCTAGTGTGGTTTTCAAGAACATATCTGGTAAAAAGCAGAGACTGACTCTAACTGTTTTCAATCTGAAAATAAAGAATGATTATAGGTATCTCAAAAGTCAAAAGAAAAGTTCAACTGATGTGAAGAAGCTGCGCCACGCTCTATGCCTGTCTCGCCAGCCACATCACAGCAACAATTTCATGCCAGCTAATTCACCTTTGAGTGTGGAACTACTTGACTACTATATAAAAAATGAAAACATATGGACATATACTTTTCTTCACATCCAAAGAATTAAAAAATAGGCTCAAATGTTCTTAATATTCTACAGAAGGCTAGTAATATATTTAATTAATTTAAAGTGCTATTTAAGGGGAAACAAAATGTGAATAAAGACCTTAAAGGCAAGGGAAGTTATATCAGACTTTGACTGGGAAGACTTGGGATACTTTATAAATCAGGATTTGACCTGTGTGTGGTACAATCATATATATCATAGTAGCACAGAACTACTAATTTGTTTAATTTATAGCTCAATAAGTTGAATTGAGTGTCAAAAGATTAAAAACCTACATTTACAATGAAAAGGTAGTTGCCTTATTACTTACCAAAAAATATAAGAGTATTGGCAAGTAATATGAAACTTGATGGGAAATGGTCCCTTCCCTGGGAATATCTCCCATAATGCCATAAACCAAGCTGAGTGCTCCAGTGGCAACACTCACACAAATCAATGTGTGATACTAAATGGCTAATGTCAGGCTGTGTATAAAAATTTTATGTTTGATATCCATATATAGCATACACACATCAGGGTGCCTGCGTAAAATGGAAAAATATCCATTAAGCAAGTCAGCAATGAGGCATCATCTGTGAGAAAGCATTCAAACAAGCATCCAGCCAAGTTAGCGAATTATGCAACTCAATGGGGTTATGAAGTGCAAAACTATTGAAGGAAAAAGGCTTTAAATAAAGGTGTGTTTCTAAAAAGCCCTTAAAGTATTTTCTCTTAAACAAAAACCTACCAGAAGTCTCTAGTCTCGATCCGTCACCATGGTAACAGAAATTATTTGTTAAATAATTTATTAAAGATTTTTTAAATCCTATTTTAATTTTCTTTCCAAATACATACACACACATATGCTCGAAGCATGTACCAAACACTGGTTCCACATTTTTCTAAAAATTGGGTGCTCCTTAGGGATAAAAGCAAAGGCCCAGTTTGCTTAAAATACTTAAGGAAAAAGCATTCTCTATATTTGAAAGAAATCTCAATTCTACAGATATGCAGGGCTCTCCTAAAGTTGTTTTTGCTTCACTTAAAAATTCTGCACCGGACTCAACCATCTGCCATTTTGTCCAGCTTTCAGTTCCTCTGACAGGCACCAAAGTCAGAGTAAAACCAGAACTTTATGTTATCGGATTGCTCTACGAAGGTGGTTTGCACTTCTTTGTGCCTTTTTAATAAATGCACCAGACTTAAAATCAAAGGGCACCTGTAATGACCTTATTATAAGCCTTGCAATTAGCCTCATCAACAGTACCAGTGGCTGTGGCTCCAAGCATTCCCTGGAGCTCTGGAGGTACCTTAGGGCTATGGAGGAAGATGAGGGATGGGCTTAGAGAGGACGAGGAGGGGGAAGCACCTAATTTAAACAGAGGGGCTCTACTTAATTTCTTTGAAGAAGGTATTGCTGTGAAAAGCATTGAATTGTCAGGAATCCTTCAACATGATTAGCATTTTATTCAACTTCCTTGGAGTTTGAATATGGCCAAAATGAAAGGTGTAAGATTTACATCCCTATAGCTTATTCTTTAAATTCATTGAAATAAGGTGCGTAAGTCACTATCATTTCCTTTACCTGCGCCAAAGTCATCAGACCATGGCCTCAAAAGGCCAGCTTGGCTGCCTCAGCTGGTGAATCGACGTTAATCCGTGAGGACTAAGACTCTCTTTGTTTATATTATATGTGATTTTAAACTGGGTTTTACTGGAACAATGATTTTTAAAAAGCCACTCACAACATACTGCTTTAAAATATATACTAATTTATAGATTTCATACTAAGTATACCTGACTTAAATACAGAAATGTACAGAGCCAAGATTATTTTGCTGTACTTTATGTAGCTTGTGCATAAACATAACTGTCACTCAAGAAAGCAAAAACAATGAAACAAACATACATATGCACTTATATTCAGTAGCGTAAGAGTCAGGAGTGGGAGAACGGAAGGTCGAATGATACAGTTTAGAAGAATTCTTGGTTAGCTGGTGGACCAGAAGGTCACAAAACAACAAGATTAGGTTATTTTAAAAGATAATATTATGCTATAAAATGAAAGATACTTTTGGACACAGGTTGAAAGAAATTAAAGAAACATACTTTAATAGCATCCTTGGCATCTACCACAGCCAGGTCTCGAAGGGCCCAAGCAATCTGCCTTTTGTAGAAATCTCCTTTATCGGATTTCTTGACTTTGACCACCTTCACCTGCACAGGCCGTTCAGTTGTCACTGTTGAATGAAATGCACACTTTCATTAGAAATATTATTCACTTACTCATTTTTCATTCATTCATTTACTCATTGTAAATACAGCTGTCAGGTGCCTGTACACAATACTATAAAAGGAGTAATATTTTATAACAAATGCTGAGTGAGGAATGCTCAGAATACTAATGAAAGATTCTAAATCATACTAGGGGGTCAGAGGCAGATTCCTTGAGAAATAAAACACTTCAAACTCAACAATAAGAAAAAAAATGTCTGATTAAAAAATGGGCCAAAGACCTTAACAGACACCTCACCAAAGAGGAGACATGGATCACAAAGAAGTATATGAAAAGAAGCTCCATGAATTAAAACAACAGTAAAATAACATGCCTATTAGTGTGGCCAAAATCTGAAACACTGGCAACACCAAATGCTGACGAGGATATGAAGCAACAGGAACTCTCATACATTCCTGGTAGAAATGCGAATGGTACAGCCACTTTGGCAAAGTTTCTACGTTTCTTAAAAAAACTGAACATACTCCAACTATAGAATCTAGCCACTGTGCTCTGCTGTATCTACTCAAAGGAGTGGAAAACCTACGACTGCCGCAAAACCTGTACACAGATGTTTATAGCTTCTTTTTTCATAATTGCCAAAAACTTGGAAGCAACCAAGATGTCCTTCAGTAGTAAGTGGATAAACTGTGGTATATCCAGACAATGATTATTCAGACTAAAAAGAAATGAAGTATCAAGCCAGAGAAAGACATGGGGGACCCTTAAATGCTAGTAACTAAGTGAAAAAAACCAATGTGAGAAGGCAATATACTGAGTGATTCCCACTATATGACATTCTGGAAAAGGCAACACTATGGAGACAGTAAAAAGAGCGGTTATTGCCAGGGATGAGGGAGAGATGAACAGGCAGAATGCACAGAGGACTTTTAGGGCAGCAAAAATACTCTGTATGATACTTTAATGATGGATATATATCATTATACATTATCCAAAACCACAGAAAGTACAATACCAAGAGTGAACCCCATGGACTTTGGGTGACTGTGATGTGTCAATGTAGGTAACAACATTCATTCTTGGTAACAAATGTACCACTGTTGTGAGCGGTATTAATAAAGGGAGAGGCTATGTATGCGTGGGGGCAAGGATGAGGGAAATGGGAAATCTCTACCTCCCTCTCCATTTTGTTGTAAACTTAAAAGTGCTCTAAAAATAAAGTCTTAAAAATGTATTACTGCTAATCAGTTATTATTATGATAGTATCAAAAAATCTAGGGATAACAAAATACCTAGGGAAAAATACAAGACATGCACAAAGCTTTTAAAACCATAAACCTTACTGAAAGACATTAAAGAAGACCTAGATAAATGGAGAACTGCGCCATGTTCATGGACAACACTCAATTCAAAATGCAAGTTCTCTCCAAAGTGAACTACAGATTCAAACAATTTCAGTCAAAATCCCAGCAGAATCTGGAACTTGACAAGTGGATTCTAAAACTTAGGTGAAATAAAGAACCAAAACAAGACAACATGAAAACCAGATATAAGAAAGAACTCAGAAACAGATACACTCACATCACTACAAACATAGACACAGGTAAATTAAAGACTAAAATGTGGAAGGTAAAATTGTAAAACTTTCAGAAGATAACACAGGTGAATACTTTTATTATCCAGGACAGAAAAGGATACCTTAGGTAAAACAAAAAAGGGGAAGCCATAAAAAATAAGATTGATTAATTTGACCAGGCAGGGGAGAGCAATAGGGAAAAAGGCGGGGCAACTGTAACTGAGTAACAATAAAAATTAAATAAATAAATAAAATATGATCATGACACTTAAAAAATAACAATAGATTTCATTAAAAGATATCATAAAAATTGAAAGCACAAGCCACAAACTGGGATACATATTAACAACAAAAGAATAGTATCCAGATTATATAAAGAATTTTTAAAAAATCAGTAAAAGGACAACCAACACAATAGAAAAATGAGCAAAAGGCCTTAAGAGGCAAAATTTCTTAGACAAGGAAACTAAATGGCTAATTTGTGAAATGAAGCTCAATCTCATTATTAATTAAGGACATGCAATTTAAAACCATAACAAAATACTATTTCACACCTACCAGATTGAAAATATTAACAGTACATCAAAACCCAAATATAATACTTTATATATGAGATAGAAATTCTTTTGTATCTATTCAATATTTAATTTCAAACAATTAAAAAAAATGCATTTCCTGGCCCAACAATTCTTCCAATTATAGAGATAACATTTAAAACAAGGAGGAAAAGTTCACTAAGGAATAACAGAATGCCAAACAAGAACTTTTTGTTACTAAATACCCACCTGTGGCACATAAAAAACAGTTCTTTTTCTTTTTTCCTGCTTTGCAGACATTGACAATACTCAGCAGGCGCTCATCATTTGGTGTAAAAATGTCTCTTTGTAATGCATGTTTGATTGCTGTCATCTTCACTCGGCTGAAAAGATTGGGAGTAGAGATATTAAGCTCATTTTCAAAATCATTCTCTCTTACATGTTTCCATTTATGATTAAAAATTATCTTATTTATGGCTAATAAGCCCAGGAAAATGATTTCATGCATTAATACACTTACATCACAATATAAAAAGCTGTCTATTTGGAAAAGAAACTAGAAAGCTGGTGGTGTTGTCAAACTCTAAAATCTTTGGAGGTGCTCATCAAATATTACAATACAAAAAAAGATTTAAGAAAAAAATTAAACCCATGCTCAATGTTTAAATATACATTTTCTATATAAAGAGCTTTTACTACTTAATTACAACTTAACAAGAAAAGGACAAATAACCCAATTAAAGAGTGAGCAAAGGATTTAAAAAAAATTTTTTTAGATTTATTTTATTTATTTTTAGAAAGACGGGAAGGTAGAGAGAAAGAGAGGGAGAGAAACATCAATGTGTGGTTGCCTCTCATGCATCCTCTACTGGAGATCTGGCCCGCAACCCAGGCATGTGCCCTGACTGGGAATCAATCCAGCAGCCCTCTGGTTCACAGGCCGGCACTCAATTACTGAGCCACACCAGCTAGAGCAGAGGATTTTAAGCACATGAATGATGCTCTACCTCACTAACATTACAGAAATGCAAATCAAAACCACAATGAGATACCTACCACTTTACACCCACTGGGATGGCTAAAAGTTAAAAGACAATTGTTGGTAAAGATGTGGAGACAAAGGAACCTTCATGCTGTGGTTGATAAATGGTGATACACTTTGTAAAATAGTTTAGCAATTCCTCAAAAAGTTGAATATGGAGTTAACATATGATCCAGCAATTCTACTCCTAGGTATATACTCAAGAGAATTGAAAACTTATGTCCACACAAAAACTTGCACATGGTCACAGCAGCATCACCATAGTCAAAAAGTAGAAACAACTCTAATATCCATCAACTGATAAACTGATATAACAAACTGACATGTTATCCATACAGAGTAACATTATTCAGCCATAAAAAAGAACCACGTAGTGATAGATGCTAAAATGTTGATAAATAACATACTAAGGCTGAAAACATACTAAGTGAAGGAAGCCAGGTACAAAGGGCCACATACTTTATGATTCCACTTACATAAAATGTTGAGTAGACAAATCCAAAGACAGAATGATTTGTGGTTGCCAGAGGCCGGATCAAAGAGGAATGGGGAGTGACTGCTAATGGGTATGGGGTTTCTCTTTTGTGTGATGAAAACATCCTTGAATTAGATACTAGTGGCAGATACTAAAAAACACTGAATTATACACTTGAAAAGGGTGAATTTTATGGCATATGAATTCTATCTCAATAGGGCTGTTATAAAAAATAGGTTTCCACTTTCTCCCTTTTTGCATGTAATTCAACATCTTTCTAAAATATCAGTGTAAGTTAAATATTTTTAAAAATTTCTTTTCAATCTTATTTTTTGAATATCTACATATTGTGCCATATATATTACTATTTTCTAGTGCAAATGCAGTATTTCATATATGTGAGCTTGCTTAGGAAATTAACTTCTAATACTGTTTCTATGGAAAAAATGAATGAATTATGAGTTTTAAATAAATGACTTAGAATGAATTTTTGTACTACAATGACACTTTTGTAAACTAGGTGTCTCCTCTATTTTACTCAATCTGTGAAAACTGTATCTTTGCTCCAACTCAAAAAATTGCTTTTCTCACAAAAACCAGATCTTCCCCCCTTCACCTCATCTCAGCCTCTAGTCTTCTGACCTCCCTCTATTTCCTGTTTTCTTTGTCCAATTGACCTCTCTGAGCTTCTTTTCCAACCTGGCCTGGAAGCAGTGTTCATTTCTCTACACCCACACTACCCCTTCGATTATCTAACTCTGCACGCCAGTTCACCCTGCTTATAAATATCCATAAATTGTATTTTTTTTCCACTTCTCTAGGGCTACTACATGCCACTTAAGGATACCACATGTCCTTGTTCCCTGCATTCATTACAAACATCTAGACTTCAATGTTGTTCAGCAATCTTTAACACTTCCTTTGATGATTCCTCTTCCTATTTCTTTCTCTTTTCCAACCCCAGCTCTAGCATCAGCCTCCTCCCCCTCAGCAAATGACTTCACTGTCTACTCCACGGAGAAAATAGAAGCCATGAAGTACAACTTTCACCAACTGTTTTCTTTTCCATCTTAACCTCCATTCCGCCTATTACTATATGTCCTTGTTACCAATTCTTGGATATGTTCTAGGGCCTACACACTGTGTTAAAAAGCTCTACTCCACCCTATCCCCAAGCCACACAGGACACTAGTCAGCTTACTTTTCTATCTCCATGTTTTGTTAATGCAATTTCCATTTTTCTGGAATGCTTTTCTCCCTGGAAAAGGCCAACTTATCCCTCAAAATCTGTGAAGTAGTCACACACAAAGAATAATCCCTTTTTATTTCTCTAATATTTCCTCTCTACTCTGCTAACACAGCACTTAAAAACCTATTTTCTAGCTAGTTGTAATCTCTGCCCCACTGAAAATAGCTCTTGATAGACAAGGATAGTGTCTGTCTCATCTTTGTATTACAGAACTTGGCAAGGATGTAGTAGGCATCTAATAAATTAACCAAAATGATAGCACCAAATAACATGACAACTACAGCTTCTCTATGCTTAGTTCACCCTTTCCAACTCTCACACTGGGTTCAAAATCTGTCCTATTTGGTTCTCCTCTTCTATTGTCAACATGAAATCTGCTACCACATTCTGTTGATTTCCCCTCATCTACATATAATTTATCCTTCCATTTTGTTCCCACTGTCAACACACTAAACCAGGTTCATATCAACTATATTTATGTAACAGTACAGTACCTGATCATCTCTTTGCAAGCTTCCACACCCCCAAAACCCTCAACAAACAAGTCATATTAAATCACAGCTTTCATCACAACACGCTCTTGTTCAATGTTTTACTAAGGTTCCCAAATACAAACCTTCCACTCCAAGCCCTGTTGTTCATTCTAGACTTTAAATCTTTGCTTAGGTGCTTTTCCATGGAGGGAATGTCATCTATCCAAACCCTGATTATACTCCATAGTTTACATAAAGTTAATTCAATAAAGATATTAATCCAAATTGATCTCTCAATTGCTATAGCACTTAACTGTATTTACTAACCAATCAAGCACTTGCTGCAAATTGCTTCATGAGATGGTAAGCTTGGGGATCTCAGACACTCTCTTGGAAGAGAGAGAGAGACAGAGAGAAGGGGCGGGGGTGGGGGAGGTGGGAGAAAGACACACTTTGGAGTGGTTTTGTTTTCTTAGTAGGTACTCAAAAAAATATCTCTTGAAGTAGCCTGAAGAGTAAAAACAGGTCAAATGAATGACTATTAGTGGCCAATGCTTACATCACAGTCCCTCTTTAATTAAAAGCGGTAACTTAGTATATGGTAAGTGGTAAAAAGAGAGGACTGGCCATACCTCATAAAGGAGTTAGACATAATGAAAGGCACTCTGTGACCCTCATTCAATCAGCAAATACGGATGTCTACTAAACGCGAGGCGCTGCTGTTCTAGGTTACAGCGGTGACTATGACAGGTGAGTTCAAGAAGAGACCACCAGGGGCTCCATGGCATTTACATTACAAGGGTCCAGTGATCAGCCTTTACAAGGCACTCTTCTGTTAAGTCAGTGAATAATACATCACTAGAGATCCTAAAACTATTTTCCAGATTTAAGAATCCACGTCTGACCGCCTTCCAGAGGCAGTCAGACACTGCTTACTCTGTGTTGGTTCGTTTCCTTAAATCTAGCCGGACGATTACAATGAGTGACAAACGGCTTTTCAATGTGAGTGTCCGTGTGGTTTGGGCCCCTTATGGTATGGAGACATCTCAGCGCGTGGAGCACAGTCTTTCAGAGGAGAAAAATGTGCTCGGACACAGGAAAATGTACTTAAGAGATGGGGGGAGCGGCGGGAATGTGTATTTGGACAAAAAGGGGAAGGCATTGTCACGCCCTCCGGTCCTGGTGCACACCCAAGGGCAAATGATCAGGGTCGTTCGTCCAAATGAAATATGGTTCCCATGGGCGGATCCCTTAAGGGATGTGAGGATTGCTCTCTCCGCGTCCCTGGGGCAGCAAGGAGCTGGGGGTGCTCCGAGCGGACTCTGCGCCTTACCCAGGGGCGGGGAAAGGAAGGGAAGCCTGACTGGAGCGAGAGGTACGGGACCCCGGGCTCCAAGCCAGCACCGGGCTGAAGAGCCGCCTTAGACCCTGGCGCCCGTGGGTCCGCCGCCGCCGGGGCTACTGGGCAGCCGCCGCCCAAGGCTTACCGCAAGGCCGGACCGAGCCCGGCTGTGCCGAGGCGGGTCCTCCAAAACCGAGACGCGAAGGGGCGGGAGTGCCACCACTAGTAAGGAGCAGCCCTCAATAAAGCAGCGAACGGGAAGCGGCGGTTCAGGCACCACTTCCCATATCCGAGCACGTGACAAACCGCCACGCCTGAAGTCGACCCGGCAGAGAAAGGAGAGGTGGTGATGGGCGTGGGGAGGCGGGGCCAGGTTTCGCAGGAGGGGCGAGTTAAGGATTGGCAGTGGCGGGACTTCCGTGGTTCAGAGACTGACTTGGGAACTGAGGG
The DNA here is from genome assembly GCA_004027475.1 of Anoura caudifer. NCBI lineage: Eukaryota > Metazoa > Chordata > Mammalia > Chiroptera > Phyllostomidae > Anoura > Anoura caudifer. The sequence goes on along the minus strand of PVKU01001685.1, from coordinate 41,966 downwards.
TTTGGTTGTATGATATTACTTTCTCTATAGGAGATATTTATTCAGGAATTTTAAGCAATTTATTTAAGAAGAAATCCGATTAAGTGTTAACGAAATGACGCCTATGCACAGTTAAGTTCGAGAAGCACAGATGATACCAGTGTTGCTGGTTGCAAAGCAGGTGATGCATTCACTCTATATTTTCGGCAACTGTTTTATGCCAGGCACTTCGAGGGAGGTGCAGGTTGATTCAGGCATGAATCTTGCCCCGAAGAAGTTCACAGATGGTAGGGCTAAGCAAGATACGTATAAATACATGTAAAATAAAACGAAGTAAGTTTCCAAAATTAGGTACGGGACAAAAGTGTGCTGGAAATTAAAAGGAGCGATTTCTTTGCTCCTGCACAAAGCAGTCCTATGCAAAGGTTCTGCAGGAATCCAGTCATGACAACCCATGCCACTTCTACGCCAAGCACTGCGTTAAGTGCTGGAGCTACAAAGAGAGATCCCACTCAGAAGAGGGCACACTCTCATCGGGGAGGCAGAATTAAATACGTGGATAAATTACAGGCTAGTGAGGTAAACCCAACGACCAAGGTAGAAAAAAATAGACTAAGTTCCATGGGAATGCCAAAGAGGTAGTAAGTTTTGATAACTCACTGTCAGGGGTGGATTCACTAGGTAGAGACAAATGAGCTGTGTAAAGTGTCTTTCAGCGTTTATCCAAAGATATAATTTTTTGGAAAAATCAGAAATAGGGACATGTTTGCTACTGTTATCAATATGTTCTAGTCAGTGCTACTTGGAATGCTTTTTAATTTCATTGAATAACTTCCCTTTTAAGAGTGGAATCTGTATTTAATCTTACTTTTACAAAGATCCCTTAGGTCCTTCCTGCTTGATCTCAAAATGCTTACTGTGGAAACTCTTTATGTCACAATTGCATGTGCCACTCTCTCCTTTTAAAAAAAGTTTATGTTTATATCCTTCATCAAAGGGGATATGAGTGGCATTTCAGAAGCCTGGACTTCTTCCCTGGACTCCAAATTTGTGTATCCTCTGCCTCCCCAACATTTCCACTTGGATATCTGTTAAGCATCTCAAACTTATGTATCCAAAAATTAAATTCTCCTCTTTCCCCTCCCCTCCCCCAAAGCAGAGGCTGAAACAAAGCAATGTACAGTAGCTTATTTGGGGAAACATATCCTATTGGTGACTCTTTGGTCTCACATAATAAATGCATTCTAACATTCCTGCTTCCTTGAGTCTTTTGATTTCCTTGTCAATGTTCATTCAGAATTGTTCTAACATCTCATTTAGCATAGGCCATCATCTTATCCAGGCTTTAAGGAGATACCAAGGCTGTGTGTTAGGACTGACTCCAGATGTTCTTGCCAAAACATTAAATCCAAAAGTCAGAGGTAAATGGCCCCATGTCATAAGTTTACCCCTGCCCAGCCTTATAACCTGATTGCTCTCTTTTCACATTCTAAATATATACTCTCACACGTAATCCCCTAGTTCCTGTAGGTACATGTTCTGTAATTCCTTTTAAGTTAGTCTCATTCAATGGTTCTTCTCAACTGGGGGTGATTTTGACCCCCAGGGAACACTTGATAATCTCTGGAGACATTTTTGATTCTCGTTACCGGGAGGGTTCTATTATATGAGCATGTGGGTAGATGACAGGAATGCTGCTAGACAAACTGTAATACACAGGAGAATGCTCCACAACAAAGAATTATCCAGCCCAAAATATCAGTAGTGCTGAGACTGAGGATCCCTGGTCTAGTTCTTTGTAAAGCAGGGATTGCAATCCCTGACACAAGAGATCTGACCCTGCTTACTGGCTCAGTGAGGGTACCCTCAGTGAGGGTAATGGGGGTGGATATTGAGGAAAATAAGGTCAGATTAGGAGACACTTGCCTCAGATATTTTCTTTGCATCATTTCCAGACAAAGGAGACTGTTGGCACAGAGAATGACTAAAACCTGGGGGGATAAGACTATAAGACATGCTCACACAAATATCCACATTGTAGATCTCAAGGTCCTATCATTTTCCTTGTAGGGCACTGGCTTTGACAATGAGTGATGTTTCAAGGCTGTGCATTCAGACTCCTTTGCATCTCCACCACGCTTATGATTATATTTTGGGGCTGATTTTTAACAGTCTTCTTGGTAACTACATTGCCCTAGAAGTGTTCTTTCACGACATGCCATGATTTCACTGTTGGCTGACTGTGACTGTCATTTTCTTTTGTTAAGATCTCCAAAGCAGTTAACAAAAGTCAGCCTACCTTGTGATTATCATTGCTATCATAATTCTCAATATAATCCAATGAATCATCTTCTGTCTGCCCCTCATTCCAATCTGCTACAATTTGAGTAATTGTGATGCTACTGTATGTCAGGGATAATCACCACTTGCAATTTACCAACAAACATTTAAAACCAGCAGAGGCTCCCTATTGTCTTGTGATCAGTTTGTAGGCTCAGCTTTCAAAATCCCATACTGAAGGTTTGCTCCCTAGAGCCAGGTTTGGTTCCCAGGGTTCCCTTGAAAGCAGAGTTCAAGACAAAGGTAGTTTATGTGAGAATTTGAGTTCAGGGAATAGAATAAGGGGCTCAGGGAAAATGAAAGAGAAAAGAAGGAAAAGCCAGTACAAGGATGCATTGTTCAGTTGACCCAAGCCATGGATAATTGGTTGACTGATCTTCTGATACCTTTTGAGGAGCCTTATGGAATGTATCTCACAATTCTGTACTGGAGTGAAGAAAAGGAAGAGAGAAGCATTTATCCATCACCTCTTGTGTACCATTGGTCAAAGTTTCACCACATGCTTCTAGTTGCACATGTGTGTGGAAGGCGGTTTCTGCAGGTATACCATGCAGTGGGCAGGGACTGAGAGAGGCAAGGTGATGTCATATTGCTCTTGAGAGAAGCTAGCTGATGCCTGCACAGAGCTGATCACAACACCTAGAATAAGTGAGGAGGCTGGAAGGATATAACAGGATACACGAAAGATCTCTAAACACTGCTTCTACCTGAGTTCTCTATATTTGAGTTGGTGGTATCTATCTTTTTAGCTGCTCAGGCCAGTCCTTGATTCCTCTCTATCTCTTACATTCTACCTCTAACCTTTACAGAAATATTATTGGTTCTATCTTTAAAAGTATGTGCAGAATCTGACTCCTTCTCACCATCTCCATTGCTACTCTTTCTTTGAATACTGCCAATATTATGTCTCTTCTGAATTGTTGCAGTCTAGATGGTCTCTCATAGCTTCCTATTAGTCTGTTTTGCTACCCCTTCTACAGTCTATTCTTAATGTAGCTGCCAGAGGGATGCTTTCTAAAACACAAGTCCAGTCATTTTACACTTTGGTCAAAACCATCCAATGGTTTCAGAGGAAAAACCAATGTACTTCCAATGATCCACAAGATATTACATGATCAGCTCTATCCCACCCACCAGGACTTCATCTTCTGCTACCCGCCTCGGTCACTCTACTCTACTTCCTTAGACCTTTCTGTCATTCCTTGAAAAGTCTAGGCAAACTAGAACCTTGCACTTGCTTTTCCCTCTGCTTGGAATTATTTTTTATTAAATATCTGTGTGGTACACAGCTGTATCCCTTTAAATCTTTGCTCAAGTGTTACTTCAGTGAGGTCTTCCCTGATTGCCCTATTTAAAATAGTGCCCCAAGTAGCATTATTTATCTTCTTGTTTTGCTCTTTGCTCTGTTTTTCTTCATGGTTCTTGTTATATTCTGACATACTATGACATTACATCCTAACATATATTTATTGGATTATTTGTTTGCTCTTTTCCTTTTTCTAGAATGAAGTTTTATGAAGGCAAGGACTTCTTTCTCTTTTGTTCAATAATGTATTCACAGTTATTAGAAGTCATACCAAAGCACTTATATGTTCCTTATATGTTCTATGTACTATTCTAAGCATCTTTCATGTATTAACTATTTATTCCTCACAATGCAATAGCACTGTGAGGCAGGAATCTTTATTGTCCTCATTTTAAAGACCAAAAAACAGAGGCACAAATTAATTATTCAGCTACATAATGGCACATAGTACTGTTTCAACGAATATCTTTTTGTTACAGTCATTTGCATAAATTAGACTTGGGAAACAACATAAAACTGTGAAAAGTACATGGTCACTGGGGTCATGCAGACCTTGGTTCAAATCTGCCCTTTACTGGTTCAATAACCACAGCGCAAGTTACTTAACTCTTCTGAGCCTTTATAAATTCAAAATAATAATCCCCATCTTTGGGGATCTCCTGCAATTTGCTATCCTTGTGAAGCCCTTGGCCACTACTTAGCATGTAGTAAGCATTCAATAAACAGCAGCTATTATTACATGCAGGTTAGTCCAGAAGATTAAATTGTGTAGATTTATGTTCTTAGACAATGTACAGTAGTCACTCAGGCCCTGAGGTCCTGCTTTCCTTTCATAAGCAGAAGGCTGCATATACTAATATATATAATATAAAAGGCAATCTCATATTTGGCTAGCCTGAAATATTTTTTTCATTGTTAATAGGCTCCAAGAGAAAAGCCTCATCCAAATGGCCAAAGGTAGTGAGTATTGATGATTTAACAATATTGGCAGGATCACAGAAGTTAATTGTTTCCTCAGAGAAATCACTCGCTGCTGTGCACCAATGAAGTGGAAGTATGAAGCTTGGGGAGACTTGACAACCCCAGAGCACTGAGTAACCTGCACTCATTTCACACATTTTGGAGGATGAAGGCGAGTCCCTTTTTCTCAGCTTGAAAGCCCTGAGGAGGGAAGGACGGAAGTGTACAACTACCAGGACTCTGCCTGATGGAGCACCAGGGGGAGTCTCGGGCCCCTGGCTTTGTGACCTTTGTTTAGCGAGAAACTCCACAGATCTTCCAGAAGAAGACTTTCATATAGTCCAGTTTACTGTGGTCCAAACTGTCTCCTAATTTAAGCCTGATTGATTTTAATTTGAGTATGAAGCAAGAGCTCTTTATATGTTTCAGAAACTTGTTTGGGTTCATATGATTTTATTTTTTTCTTATTCCTAGTTTGGGGGACTTATATCAGTTACTTTGACTTTTCTCTTTTCTACTTCTTAACATGGTTTCCTTGTAATCAGTTATGCACATTCCCATCTGAAGAGTGAACAGCTTTTCAGACAAGCCAGGCCATTAGTATCAACACAAGGGACAGCAAGTACTTTTTTCTGGGGCAGTGAGTGTCACAGTGTCCTACTTCCCAGAATCTCACTTTACAAGTGGCTTTAACAATGAGAAGATGAGAGAAGAGCTTCTACTGTTATGCACATAAAGCAATTGTTTTAGGCTCCATTAGAAACAGATGCTGAATATCAGTTGGTTTAATACTTTCCATTTATTTTCAGCTTTATAGAAGGAAGTTAGGAAATGGCTAAATGAGGATGGTAGTTACCTGTATCACTATTAATTAAATAAATATTAATTAGATAATAGATGCTCATCCTACATAGAGATGTAATGCAATAAGATGTACGGATACCAGGAAGGCAAAGGCTGGCTTGCAAAATCACATTGCATTTCAAAGCTTTTTTTATGCAGATACATACTGTGGTGTGATATTACAATAACAGGTACAGTGCTAAGCTCCCTATTAACATTCAGAGATATTTTTCTCCTAAGTACAAAGATCATCTGTCACCTAATTCTGAATCTCTTCTGGGAATTGACCACCGTGGACAACAGTCTACATATTTTGGCTTGAAGTAGAGGTTAATGATTCTCAGCATGACTTTGTTAACACACTTTGCTCAGGCACTGGCCATAGGATTTTCTACTCTCTGCACTTGGAGAATTTAGAAGCAGTGCCACTGCAAGCCTAGACCTGCACCTAGAAGTGTAAACAAGTCAAGATAAATATAAATGACTACACAGGCCTCACCACATTCATTTTTGCTGAAAATCAGATCTAATGGTAAATACTCTGCTTTAAACGAATATTTTTCCTTTATCCAAAAGTCATAAAATTTTCACCATTTGTATGAGTAAAATTCAGTAGGAAGATATGTTTTCACATATACTAAGTAATGTGTTTAAATGACAGTAAGTAACTTTTTGATAAGTAGCTCTTAAACTGGACAGAGATAAAGCTGTTGTTATTGCTCTTATTACTTAGTGACAGGAAGTATAGATGATTAATTTTTGCCTTTAATAAAGCCTTTCAGTATCAGGGACTTCTAGGAGAGAAATGGAATGAGTCCCCATAACTGTTACGTGTATATAATATCTGCTACTTCTGAAATAGTTTGTTACCTATCTTCCCACAGAATCTTCAGTCTTTCAGGCAAAATATTTAAAGTCAGTAGTAAGCAAAATGAAGATAGCCAAACCATGAAATAGAAGAGCACCATTGTTAGGAGAAATTCAGTAAAAGTAGTCTGCAGTAAGTTGTCCAGCCTGGAATGATTATATTAGAACAACATACAAAAACTTGATATTAGGACTACCCATCAATAAAAGTTAGTTTACCTGGAACAAATTTCCATCAACATGGTGAAATAAAAGATTTGTTTCTGAAATTATTGATGTCTACACAATTTATTTTTTTCTCTTGACAGTGAAACATAAATGCGGCTTGTCGATATCAGCAGTGGTGGAAAATTACAAGTATTTTCATGTGGCTTAATATTCTTATCATTGTTAATTTTCAGGACAGCTATGGTTTTTATTTGTTTGGTTATTTGTTTGAGCATAAGAAAAACCTGAAAGCACAGTGGATTATTTCCTAAACATTTTCAGTTATTTTTTAAATTTTTTAAAACTATGTTTATTGATTTTAGGGAGGGGGGCAGAATGGGGGCAAACACTGGTGTGAGACAGAACTATCAATTGGATGCCTCCCATACATGCCCCGAACCTTCAGTTATTTTTTCCCATTTTCTTATTATCGCAAAATACATATAACATAAAATTTATCATCTTACCTACTTTTAAGTGCACTTTCAGGGGTATTAAGCACATTCACATTGTTGTGAACTGTCACCACCACCCATCCCCGTGACTCTGACCATCTTGCAAAACTGAAACTCCATTCCTGTGAAACAGTGACCCCCTGCCCCCTCCTCCCCAACCCCTAGCAATTGCTTTACGCTTAGCGATTCTTTGTTCTTTTAACAGGATTTTTGGGTAGAGAATTCAACGATTAAAAATATTACATATGATAAAACAGTTTGTCTCCTTAAGAACCCTTACAGTATCTGGAAAATAATTCTGTTAATTCATAATTTCTTGGCTCAGACTTTCTTGAAAGGGAAAAACAGCCGCTCTCACTTCAACAATAAGCTGCTGTCAAAGGTTGTGGAAACAAGTGGCCAAGGTGTCCATCAGTTCTCTTTTAGCAGGACTTGGCTCCACTTACCCAAGGAGTAAGAGTTTCCAGTTTCTGTCCTGGCTGGTGTGGCTCAGTGGATTGAGCACTGGCCTGCAAACCAAAAGGTTGCTGGTTCAATTCCCAGTCAGGGCACATGCCTGGATTGTAGGCCATGTCCCCAGTAAGGGCCACATGAGAGGCAACCACACATTAATGTTTCTCTCCCTCTCTTTCTCTCTCCCTTCTCCTCTCTCTAAAAATAAACAAATAAAATCTTTTAAAAAAAAGTTTCCAGCTTCTCCCACAACCAGCCAGCTTTAAGGGTAGCAAGTCACTGGACTTGCAAGATCATGCACTTATTTGCTACTTTCTTAAGGATTTTTTTTAAAAAAGTGTATCATTTGCTAATGGAAAGTATAGCAACTATAAATCAAAGAAATATCTTTAAATTTTAGGTCTCCTTGTTACACAAAATAAATCTAGTCTTTCAAAAAAGCTCACTTTTATATTTATAAAATATCTACTTGAGCAGGCACTGTAATACGTGCCACGAGGAAACCAAAGACAAACCAGCTTTCATCATGACTTTACGGACCTTGGAATGAGAACTGATGAGCATTGGACATATCTACCCAATGGGCTATTACTTCCTTGCCCATGTAATGCCTTGGTATAAATTTGAATGAAGCATACCTCTTTGTTTTTCTTTTTACTTAAAAAATAAAATAAAATTTTAGGTAGTATATTATTGCACAACCTGAATAACTCTCCCTAAGGGGGATTTCCAGAACCCAATCCTGCCAAATGCATTCTTTGCTGCCAGGCATCCTCACAACCCCCGTACAGGTGAGGAGACAAAGTCAGCATGGCTCAGGCTTCTGAGAGTAGCAGGTGAGCAAGAGAACCAACCTGAGGAGTTTGTGAGATTGAGTTATTGGTTTCTATTGCTCCTCTATATTTTTATTGTACATTCACATTCTTGACATGACCTTGTGGTGCATAGAGTGTATTTCCTGCCCTTTGACCTTGAACTTGGCCTAGTGACTTGCTTTGACCAATGGGTTGCTAGTGGACACGATGTGAGAAGTTTGAGATGTGCTTTCACAATTGGGCTTGCCCTTTGTGTTCCTGTCTTTGATCATAAGAAGAAAAAGTTTTAGATAATTGTTCATCCAAGGAGGAAGAGAGATGTGAAACAAACCTGAACTCAACCCGAAGCTGGGAGCCCAGGACAGCCAGTCTCAGCCTAGTTCAACCATAATCTAGTCAACCTAAAGATACATGAGCAATAGCTAAATACTTGTTTTTTAAACCAGTCAGACTCAGTTGTTTGTTATGTGGCATTATTGTGAGAATAGCCGGATGATATAAAGACATGCTCAGAATAGCATTAAGAGGGAGTGTGGACAATTGCTAGAGTGAGAATGTTCACAGTATTTTCCATGAGTGCAGATGAGTGTTATGAGGGAGGGAACTGTTCCCCACTATCCCAGAAGTCCGCTAGGCGGCCTAAAATTAGAGATTTCACCTGTAAATTGTTATCTAAATTTACTTATGTCTATAAAGAAATTATTCTCCACCCTGGCTGGGGTGGTTCAGTGGATTGAGTGCTGGCCTATGAACCAAAAAGTCGCTGGTTCGATTCCCAGTTAGGCACATGCTTGGATTGCAGGCCAGGTGCCCGGTTGGGGGCGTGTGAGAGGCAACCGATTGATGTATCTCTCACACATTGATGTTTCTCTCCTCTCTTTCTCTCTCCCTCCCCCCTCTCTAAAAGTAAATAATAAATAAAATCTTTAAGGAAAAAGAAGTTTTTCTCCTTTAGATGTGGTCCTCTTGCGTGGTACACCCTGAATGCCTGTACAGGTTACTGTCAGTCTTGGCAGTTAGGCCTCAGGAATGTCAAATGGCTTGCAGCAGTTAAGGTAAGAGAGGAGTAAAATAAAAATATATATAAGGAAAGAGTAAAGAGAAATAAAGACATTTGGGCTTGCAGAGGAATTAAACTTAAAAAGAATGGGGAAGAAAAGAACATAGAGAAGGCAAAGGGAAGAGAAGAGAAACATAAACTAAGCAAATGTGATCTGGTTGTCAGCAAGTACCTCAAGAGTCAGATTTTCTTTATTAGGATTACATGTCAGGAAAATAAATACACATATCTTGTATGCTTCCTGTGTATAATTCAAAGGTGAATAAGATGCTATCTTCGATCTTACTCCGAAAACAGCAGTCCAATATAGGAAATGGTCACTTTTGTTAACCACAATCTGAATTTCTTACCTGAGAAGCAAACACTTGAGCTATACAGATAGGTTTTTATTAGTTGGAGAGGACAGTGAGAGATCACAAGATGTATAAGATTTTTCTAGCCTACAATCATTTGAACTACCTGCTTTGACCAAAAAAAAAAAAAGATGTTTTTACTTGTTGTCCTCAACTAGAGGGCACTTCCATTTTCAACACACCTAGAGAGCTAAGTGACTTGTTTTCAGGGACTGAGATACAACTGACTCATTTGTCCCCATTTGGATATTGTAGGTATATGATAGTCTTCCTCATCTTTTAGCTACTTCATAAAAATCAACTCAAACAGGTATTTAAAATTTTTTATTTTGAAAAATTAGTCTCGAAGAGCAATTGCAAAGACAGCACAGGGAGCTCCCACACCCTCCTGGCCCAGCTTCCCCCAGTGCTAACGTCTTTCATACCCACGGTACAATGGTTAACACGAAAAAATTAACCTTAGTATAATATCACTAACTAAATTGTAGGTCTTACTCAGATTTTTTCCTGAGGGTTTGCACCAACGTCCTTTTTTCTGTTTCAGGGGCCAGTCCAGGCTCCCATATTGAATTTAATTGTTATGTCCCCTTAAGCCTCTTCAACTTATTCTTGAGTGTTATGGCTTGACGTGTGCTCCCCAAAATTCATATTTTGAAGTCCTAACTCCCACTATTTCAGAATGTGACCTTATTTGTAGTTAAGTTACCTCTTTATAGAGGTAATCAGTTAAAATGAGGTCAGGAGAGTGGGCTCCAATTCAGTATGACTCTTGTCCTCATAGAAACAGGAGATTTGGACACAGGTGCATACACAGAAGGAAGATGATGTGAAGACACCAGGAGAAGACGGCCATCTACAAGTCAAGGAGAGATGCCTGGAACAGATTCTTCCCTCACTGCCCTCACAGAACAAATGTTGCTGATATCTTGGTATGGGTCATCCAGGCTCCAGAACTATGAGACAATCCATTTTTGTTGCTGAAGCCTCTCAGTTTATTGGTAGTTGATTGGCAGCCCCAGCAAACTAATACACTCAGTCTTTTTCTATCTTTCATGATATTGACACTCTTTTTCTTTTAGTGACTAGATTCCACTAATTTGTGACAGAATCACACTACCATTGCATCTACTAATTTTAAGAACTAACATTTATTGTATGCTCTCTGAGGTCACTCTTCGAGCTGCTGTTGCCTGTCTCACTGTTAATACGCTCTCAATAGGACTTAAATGTGCCTAGCACCTGCCTTGGCTCCTAGTAGTTAATTCTCACTGTATCCTTTTGAGGTAGGTACAGGACAAATCCTCTTATCCAGAATGGGTCTCAGGCCATATAATTGAAAAAAGTCAATTAAGGCAGGAAATCATACAAAATATACACACTTTAAACATTTTTCTGCTTTGTTTTCCTTCCCTTCCCTTCGCCTGGCTCAGAAAGCTGATCCCATTTTTTTTATTATTTATTTTATTATGATTTTTCTTTTTACCTCCTTTACCCTCTGGCAACCGCCAATCTGTTCTCTGTGTCTATGAGCTTTGCTTTTTGTTTGTTTGTCTGTTTGTTTTTTAGAATTCACATATAAGACAGATAATATTTCTCTTTCTCTATCTGACTTACTTCCCTTAGAATAATGCCCTCAAGGTCCAACTATATTGTTTCAAATGAATAGATTTCATTCCTTTTTATGGCTGAATAATATTTCATTATATATAATTCGATTGCTTACTTTCTGCTATTAAGTGGCATATATATGAAAAATGGAATATTATATATACTATAATTTCTCTGTTTATCCACTGATGGACACTTAGGTTGTTTCCACATTTTGGCTGTTGTAAATAATGATGCAATGAACATGGGGTGCATATATCTTTTCAAGTTACTGTTTTTGTTTTCTTCAGTTAAATACCCAGAAATGGAATTGCTGGATCATATGGTAGCTCCATATTTAATTTTTTGAAGAACCTCTATGTTTTCCAAATTAGCTGCGCCAATTTACATTCCCACCATCAGTGTACAAGGGATCCCTTTTCTCTGTATCTTTGCCAAAAATTGTTATCTCTTGTCTTTTTTCTAGCCATTTTAACAAATGTGAGGTAATATCTCTTTGTTGTTTCAATTTGCACTTCCCTGATGATTAATGATGTTGAGTATTTTTTCATGTACCTGTTGTCCACCTGTATGTCTTCTTTGGAAAGATGTCTCTTCAGATCTTCTGCCCATTTTTTAATTGGATTATTTGTTTTTCTGCTATTGAGTTATATAAATTCTTTATATATTTTGGATGCTAGCCCCTTATCAGTTATGTGATACTTTCTCAAATAATAAAAGAAAATGACAGTAATAGAAAATCACCATTAAAAATATAACATAGTAATTGCCACAGGCAAAATCTTCTAGAATTTTTATAGTTTCAGATTTTATATTCAAGTTTTTAATCCATTTGAAATGATTTTTGTATATGCTGTAAGATAGGGGTCCGGTTGTATTCTTCCGCACATGGATATCTAGTTGTACCAGAACCATTGTGGAAAGGATTATTCTTTCCTCTTTGCATAAGATTGGCAACCTTGTCAAAAATCAGTTGACTGTAGATGATAGGTTTATTTCTGAACACTCAATTCTATTCTATTGCTTTATATGTCTATCTTTATGCCAGTGCCACACCATTCTGATTAATCTAGATTTGCAGTAAGTTTTGAAATTGGAGATGTGAGTCCTTCAACTTTGTACCTCTTTTTCAAGATTGTCTGGCTATTTGGGACCCTTGGAATTCAAGTGAATGGGAGGATTGGCTTTTCCATATCTGCAAAAAAGAAAAAGCCATTGGAATTTTGATGGGGATTGCAATGAATCTGTGGATGGCTTTGGATCACACTGACATCTTAATAATATTATCTTCCTATCCATGAACATGGGCTGTCTTTTCATATATTTAGGCCTTTTACGATACTAGTTGAGAATACCAATTTAGGCAAAACCATTTGACTCCTTCCAAGTTACCAAGGAACACATAGGCAAAAGTCCCAAATCTTGAATGATTTCATTAAAACACATTTTGCTGCAATTCACAAAGCATCACTTTATTTTCATATAAATAACAGTCACTAATGAAGAAAAAAACAAAATCATGACTACCAATATTTACTTAGGGAACCATTTTATAGAATACTGATGAAAAAAGGGTATACATCTTCAGAGTGGCAGGGGACACAAAGACAGGCACAGCAGATTGAAGGCATAAAAGCATATTCTCATGAGAACCAAGCAATCCTTGTTGTTGGAGGACCAAACAGAATCATCATTAATGTAAGTCGAGTCAAAGTTCACGATCTGTAAGTCCTTCTTAAGATATGCATGATTCAGCTTATTTACAGTTCGAGCAAAGGCATATTTAGAAGCACAACTATATGCTTCCAGACGGTACACTTTCTTGAAGTGCAGATCAAAAAATGGGTTGTCCTAAAAGAGAAAGAGAGGCATGATTTTGTTTGTAGTCAGGAAAGTAACTGGATTTCCTGGATTCTCTCAGATTCTTTTGTATGTGCTTTTTGATTATAAAGTATTAATACCAAACATATTTCTAAAACCTACACATGAACTTTCAACAGCTACCTGCTTCAAACACATTGCTTCTAAAAAGAACAATAAAGATTGTTTTATAGGATCTGTAATTGTTCAATAATGCAAATAAAACATGTCTCAGAATGTGCAATTATCAACTCTTCCCAGGGTAGTGAATTTGAGAAGATGGGTAAAGGAGAGGAGAATAGATTTCTCCTTTTTTCTACTGGGAATTTGGTCCTGTGCTACTTCAAAGGCAGAAGGGGGAAATGCAGGAAGGCTAATTAGCTTCTGGCATACTGCATACACATCAAGTTGACAGCAAGGAGTTACCTTTGAAGTTGATAACAAGGACCATTAAATCATCAGACAAACTGAAAAATTATTACTGACTGCCTCTTATTGGACTGCTCTAGGCTTTTGTTATACTTCTGGGGTAGATGCTTTGAGAAAAAGAAGACATCAAACCTGATCTAAGCTCTGCATGTTAAAATAATCTTTGATATTATTACTAATAACAGTAACAACAATGCCTTGCACTTACAAAGTGCTTTTCAGTTTACAAAATGCTTTCACACTCATTCTCTGCCAAATCCTAACTCTCCTTGAGGGCAGAGGGTTTGAGTTATTTACTTTGTGTTCCTGGCAACTACTAGGTTTCCAATGAGTGTGTGTTGACCTGACCTGAAGTAGTTCTGTAAAAAGAGAAGTGGAGGTAAACATTGCCCTGTAATGACACCGAGGCAGAGAGAGGCCAAGTAGGAGGAGTGTGCATAATTTGTTACCAGGTGGTGTGTAAGCATTATGCACAAACAATGGAGGTATTTGCGATTTCTTTTTTCAAATAGGAAAACTCTTGCACCAGGCCAGAAAAAGAAGATGGGTTTCGAGGTTAAACAACCATTTTGAATCTCTGATATAACCAATGATAAAGTATTTATGTGATCTGACCCTGTTTTTTCTCCTCTTTTTTTGACAGGGTTGCTATGAGGTTTACTGTGAGATTAACCATATAAACTGTGTAATATGGAGGTTAAAAAATAAATGATAATTCCCTTTCCCAAATCTGCCTCCAAAGATTGTGATGTTAGTGTTACTGCCACCTTGCTTTATATTATTAACAAAATTTAAAAACAAAACAACACTTCTAAAAAGAATGTTCAAGGGCCCTGGTCCGTGGCTCAGTTGGTTGCATTGTTCCATAAACTGAGAGGTCACAGATTCGATTCTTGGTCCGGTCACATGCCTGGATTGTGGGTTTGGTCTTCAGTTGGGGCACATGCAAGAGGCAACTGATCAACATTTCTCTCTCACATCAATGTTTCTCTCTCTCGCTCTCTCATCAATAAGCATGTTCTCAGGTGAGGATTAAAAAGAAAAAAGAATGTATAAGGGTGATGTGATTTTAAGTGCAGTGCTCCCCTAGTCACACCTCGTAAAATTTTCCCTAGCTGTCATAGTTGCAGCTTGAAAGGCACTTCTGCAGAGCATCTCAATAAAAGGAAATCATATCCATTCTGTCACCAAATGCTAATCACACTCTATATACAGTTCCCTCATTGGAACATTTGCTCTTCACCATGTAGAAAATATCCTTCATCCTTTTCAAATACTTGGAAAGGATTGATAGTTTCCTTTAGCCTAATAATTGAAGCCTGAGCAGGCATGCATGTAGAATACAAGTTCCTTCCTTCCTTCCTTCCTTCCTTCCTTCCTTCCTTCCTTCCTTCCTTCCTTCCTTCCTTCCTTCCTTCCTTCCCTCCTGAATTTCAGAGGGTGGGTAGGGATAAAAGAAGAGAATAAATCTACTTACAGACTTCCGGAGGGGGAAAACTATTTCTTCTTTTCTGCTTGGTGCTAAATGCACCACATTTTAAAAATAGAATTCCTTCCTCCCTCCCTCCTTCTCTCTGTCCCTCCCTTCCCCTCTCTCACCCTTTCTCCTCCCTCTGTCTGTCTTGATAGTCTCCTAGAGCTAGAAGGGGATCTCAGACATCATTCAGTGACCTCTTGTGTACAGCTGGGATAGTACTTTCCAGAGAGGTGAAGCCCAGGCCACACATGAAGTTATTGGCAGAGACAGGACAGAACCAAGATCTCAGTCAACCCAACCCCATTTTTTTTGCTGCATCATTTTCTCTGCCTTTGTACCATGTCAATCTCCAAAGCTCCAGACATTTTGATGCCTCCTTTATAAATTGACTTCAATTTCAATTCCATTCCTTTTCAAAGTTGACAGGTTTCCGGCTTGAAATTGCTCTATTTAAAACTACATCACTGCTATTGAGAATACACACACACACACACACACACACGCACACAAATGTATTCTCAATTATATATATACACACACATACATAAATATATATAATTGCTGACTCCTGGGGATTCAATTCAAAGGGAAAGGAGAAGTGAAACTCTAGGAACAACTGGGATATTTTTACTTCATCCATAGAAAAGAAATCTTTAAAAGAACTACTCTTTGGATATTATAGGTTTTCTTCTGGCAATCTAATATTTTAGGTCCTAAATGATGAGAAAAAATAGAAATATTCAACTTCAGGGGTATCCAGTCCACTATCAAAGATAATGACCTTCCAAGAGGAAAGAGAAGAATCAACACCGTTGGTGTGCAATTAAAGACCAGAAAGGTGAGGAGAAAGTGGAGCAGGGCTATTTGTTTGCAATGACTGTGAGCTGACAGGCTTGCTGAATGCCTCTCCGGACACTGAACAAACTTGCAGAAATACTTATAACAGCATTAATATTTGAGAACTTCACAAAAACATGAAGAATGGTCAAAAAAGAGGTGGGGATGGTAATTCCTGAAACTACAGGTAAGTGAACTTGACACTGATTTCTGATAAAATTTAATGCAGCAAAGAAAGTTTGGTAAGTACATTAAAGTATAAAGAAAATAATCATCTAAAAATGTGTAATCTTATCACACAGAGAAAAAATTATTGTTAAAGTACTGGTTTATTTCATATGTACATATACATACACATACCTCTGTGTATTTTTTGTATTAAAATTCAAGGTTCAGATTTCAGTTTTAATAATAGGACAGATTAAATATGTAAAATGAGAATATTGTAGAAAAGTTTTGTACTTGTCTGACTTTTTAAAAACTTACCAAATGGTGAACAATTGTGTTCTGAGGTATTGTTTTGGAAACATGGTGTGTGTGTGTATAATATTCCAGCATATTGATATGCAATAAATGTTAGGAAATACTTCCTAATTATTTCCTAACAGTTATGTAGAATGTATTGTCAGAAAAATGCTATATGAGTCATTAGAAAAGAAAGCAATGAAATCCTGCATGCTTTTACTGAGTATCATGCCAAACACACCAAATTTTAAAAACGGATTCTTAGGTGATAAGTCAAGAAAACAGCAGATAGCATATATTGATTTCGGTAAAGATCTTAGGGACAAAATTTAGGTGTTGAGACTAAATAATTATGTAAGTAATGCAGAATTAAGGACTTACGTGTGTCTAATTCTCCATCGTAGCCTCAGGGCCTGGCAAAGCTTGAGTTCTCAGTGAGTGAATGAATGAATGAATATATATGAATTTGCAGAGATATTAAACAAGCAATCCAAAGAAGGCAAATTAATAGATTTCTGGGTAAAGTCTAGCTCTACCACTTAATAATTTGTGACCTCAGGCAAGTCAGTTAATGTCTTTAAGTCTCATTTTCCTTATCTGTAAATCAGGAATAATAATAGAATTTAACTCATGTAGGTTTTGTAATGATTATGTGAAATTATGTGTGGAAAAAGCTTCCTATGGTTTCTGGCACCTGGTAAGAGTTTACTAAGTGTGACATGGTGGCAGATGTACTACTGTTAGTAGTAATAGTAGTAGTAATGATATCCTACTAATTACCTAGAGGTATACACTTCCCCTGCCTGCTTCATTGTTTTTATTATTGACTTGAACAAAGTCCTAAATGCTATGGTTGTTAAATCTGCATCACATTATAGTGACTATTTGAAAAATCATACTATTAGACCAGTTGATAGGTGGAAGAATAAACCAGATTGAGAATGTAGTATTTAGTAGGATTAATAATAAATGAGTTTAAATTCTACTTCCAACAATAATACAAATATTTATTGAGTGTCTAATATATGTCAGGTTGAAGGTTACAGTAAAAAATGAATGACCATGGTCCCAGGTTGTTGGGTTTTTTTTTAGAAGATTTCCATCCTGAGAAGAGTCAGAAAAAGCCAACACTTGCAGTTTGTGGGATTATGGCTATTTTACATTTATATCCACAATTTAAGGGGGCCTTGGGGGAGGGAGACATGAGTAAGACTTTGCCCAATGGAGAGTCTGGGAATGGGGCAAGAGATAGAGGTGACTGGGCATTCTAAGCCTCAAGAGTCAGTAGTTAAGCATGGTGAATGTGTAAAGTTTAAGGTGGGGATGAGTCTTCTTACCAGAGGTAAAGAAGCCAGATCACCAAGGACCTTTATTTAGGTTTTATTATATGTAAGGAGAGGGTATGGCAGGTGAGATTAAATGTCAATTTATACACAAAGACCTGAGGTTTCAATTAAGTGTTTAATAGAAATAAGGAATCCAGATCAAGGGAAATTCCAATTAGTCACCCTAAGTCTAAAATATTGCATGTAATTCTGGGAAAACAGGAGGATTCCAAAAGAGAAAATAGTGTAGTAAAGGGTGTTGAAGCAACATCGTGAAAAACAGTTGCACCAACGCTACTGCCTCTCGGTGTTTATGTTGCCCTGTCATATCTCTCATCTTATGTGATCTTTGTGTGAAAGTTACTTAAAGAACAAAATGGGAATATTTAACCTAGAAAAGAGGAAACTTGAGGGGACAGTATAATCTTCTCAAGCATTGCAGGGGCTGCTATACAAAAGAAGGGTTGGAGTTGTTCTGAATTGCTACAATGGCCAAAGTAGGATTGATGGGTGGATGTTTTGGTTAATCATAAGTAGAAAAGTAAAAAAAAAAAAAGTATGGCTGAAACCTTTATCACCCTATTAACTAATGTCACCTCAACAAACTTAATAAAATTTAAAGGTGAGTTTTTTTTAAGACTTTATTTATTTTTTCTTTAGATGGGAAGGGAAGGAGAGAGGGAGAGAAATATCAATGTGTGGTTGCCTCTCTTGTGTCCCCTGCCGGAAACTGGCCTGCAACCCAGGCATGTGCTCTGACTGGGAATCAAACCGCAATCCTTTGGTTTGCAGGCCTGCGCTCAATCCACTGAGCTACACCAGCCAGGGCCAAACTTAATAAAATTAAAAAAAAAAAAGAGTAGAGTATGGCATTTCAAAACAGAATGACTGCCTCATGTGGGAACGAGCTCTCCAACAGGAGAAGAGATCAGGGAGACTGGGAAAACCATCCGACGTTTGGTCAAGTGGAGAAACTGGACTAGACATCCTTTCCCCCTGCCTTTTAATTTTAAGGTTGCAGGATTTCCAAGAATTATTGATCCTTCTGGAGGATCAAGTGGCTGATAGTAAAATTTGAAGAAAATGAGGAAGGAATCCCCAGATCTTATGGAGGAATTTGGGGTGGGGAGAGTGTGGCGGTGGAAGCGCCATGTATTTAAAGGGTCCAGATTGAGGCGGAGAGTGTGTTTAACCTGTTAAAAACCCTTGGGAAAGACTCTTTTAAATTTAATAGACAAAATTCAAATTTAAACTAATAAAAACAGAACAACAACAACAAAACAACCCATACATCATCTCAGTAGATTAAACTTTACCACTTAAGAACACTATGTCATTTTAACATTTAATTACATGCCAAGAATATATGAAGTAGGATATTGAGCCTGAAGATCTCCAGCCTATTGATCCCACGTCTCCCTTACAAAGTGTAACACTTACGGTATCTGCTTCTTTTCCATCAATCATCTGCAGATCGTTCAAAGACCACTTTTTTGTTACTTCATATTTTTCATCTAAGCCTATTCTGTAGTGTTTCACCATAATTATTTTTACTTCTTCATTTTTGGTCACTGTAGGACAGAAAAACACTTAGTTTACATAAACTCTTAGAAGATGATAAATTATTCAGCATCATACTTTTCAGTATTTATGTAACCCTTTTTCATGTAATGAGCTGAACCTACATTATATCTGCATCCTCTTTATGAACCCTGATGTATCTGAACCTTCACAGGTATGCCCCCAGATTTGCTTAATGTGTTTATTTTTGCTGCAGTTGTGGTTACATACAGCCACAGTAATGCCTGTCAGATAGAACACTGAGCTACGTGCTCTCAGCTATGCTTTGTGGTGGGGAACGGGGATCAACTCGGGGCAGAAAATAAGAGGCTTAGCGTTAGCATATAGTCAGGGCCAAAGTGTTTACCAGAACAATTTGGAATTTTAATTTATGACAATATAAGTAAGTGAGGTCAGGGAAGTAAACAGTTCTGCTCACACAGCAACACAGTGTTAAAGAGTCAGCAGGAATAGGCTTTCTTTTAAAGTTACCATGAGATTTTCGATGTAGAAAAGCTTGCATCACAGATACACCTGTTTGGTATTGTTTGGGATTTTTAATCCTCTCTAGTATGCATCCAAAATTCTAGTATTCAAAATGTGTCCCCAAGACAAAAAGTTTCGGTAATGTTCTTTAAAAAGTGTGGGAAAATAATTTCTTATTTTATGTGAACAAAATTAGGAAATGGTTGCCTGGCCTTAAAATCACTGTCTTTGGCCTCACATGAAAACATCAGAAGAATCCACATTTAATATTAGAACTCCTGAATTGCAAATTGTTGATGACTTAATAAAGGAGTATTTACTATCTGCTATGTGCCAGGTAGAACTATTATAGATGCCACAATGGGTACAAGTATTAGACATGGTCCTTTTCCTCTAGAAATGTATGGTTTTGTTGAGGAGACAAAACTAACAAACATGAGTTTCATAAAATATATGTTATAAAGATGTATAGGTGTAGAGAGCTGGCAGTTGGAATCAAATATCTTAAACTTTCTTTCAAGACAGATACAGTCACTTAGGTGTAAGCTGGTTCTGTCTTCTAAGAATGAAACTGGAATCTGTCTTTAGGGAAGACTCTCTTTTGGTTCTGGAAAATGCTACTTTGGCATGCCGTCCTAGTTAAACTGAATAAAGCATTCTATTACAGTATAATCACAGTGATAGGTAAGTGATGTGGAGGGTAGTCCTTGGTTTATAGTAATTGTTAAAGTGTTTCATTTTGCGTAAGGGACTAGTGTTATAATCTAAGCATAGGATGTGGGCTGTGGAAATAGAAGTGGCAAATCCCGGAGGCATTGACGACACTGGGTAGAAATAACACAAGATAGAAACCAAACTAGGAAAGTCAGGAGGGTGAGGTGGGTGAAGGGAATAATGATCCATCTCAGAAGGGAAAGAAGTGGAAGTTTATAGTTTAAGAATGGAGATATGGACTTGGGATTTTTCTGTGTGGACGGGTTTGCAAAACTAGGTGAGTAGGGGAAAGAGCAGAAGAAAAACATGAGACAGAGTGGAGAAGAGAAACTTGCCAGCAGAGCAGTCTGAGAAGGGGCTGTTGGAAAAGAAACAGAGCAATGCTATGAATATGAAGAGGATGAGAATTTTGAAGATTTGGAGACAATCCTGTGAAGTCACTTTGCTGGGTAAAACAAGAGGTCAGTCCAGGCACTGAATCTGACTTGGGGGAGATCATTGATTTCTTCTTACCGTTTCTCTGGAATGGTAAAGGCAGAAGATGGCTTGCAGAGGGTTACTTCACGCACTACCACTGGGTGCCTACTGTCTGCCAATTCCTGGGCTAGGTAGGTTTCAAAGATGAAATAAGAAGAGACTAAAGGCTATGATTTAGACCTCAAATTCTAAGAGTTTGGAAGAGGAAGGAATTCATATTTGGGGACCAAGAGAGTAATTGAGAGCCATGTCCCGGAGGGGACCCTAGAATAGAAGGTCTTAACCAGAGATCAAAAAAAAAAAAAAAAAAAAAAAGGCTCAGAGTTCTGAAACTGTGTGCAAAAGTTGATGGCTTTCTGCCTATGTACATGTCTCCAGCACTAAAAAAGGTTCGTTTGTGGACTGAAAAGGCAGTTGTGTCTGTCCAGACAAAGGCTCTACCTCTGACCCAAAGGATGATGTTCTTGCTCTGCTTAGCTGCCTCACGACTTAGGGGGTGGGAGAGGATGGGAATGGGGAGAAATAATAGGAAATTGTATGGAAATGTAATTTGAAGCAAATTCCACTGCCTCATCTGCATATTATGATAACCAGCTGATTGATTATAGACCCACTGATTCATTAATTTGATAAATGTTTGAGAGCCCTTTTGAATAAAGCCCTGTGCTAAGCACTGGAATAAAGAATTCCTACAAGTCACCATTCATTCCTGCTCTCACCAAGATTACAGAGAGTGGGGGCTTCATGAAGAAAACACATGATCTCATCACTTTGTAAATTATTTAAATGTATAGGCCTGTGGAGCACAACTCAAACTAATATAAACTTTTAAAAAAACTTGAATAGACCTACTGGATTGGTTGATAGTAATAAATCGGTGTTAATTGCCTCATTGTGATGGTTGTGTTGTGATTATATAGGAGAGTGTCAATGCCTGTAGCAATTATAACCTAAGGTTGCAATGTAGGCACTGGGGCATCATGTTGGCAATTTACTCTCAACTGTTTAGGGAAAAAAGTTATTTGTACTGTTATTGTTGCAACTCTTTAGTAAGCTTGGGATTATTTCAAAATAAAAAGAAAAAAATATGTTTAACCTCCCCCACATGATCACAGTGCTGTGAATGTGGCAAGGACATGGTGATTAAGAACATGGAGAAGGGACATCTTCATGCATCTGGGGGTCGGGGAGAGCTTCTTGAAGAGGATCTTCTGAGTTGCAAAGGGCAGTAGGAGTTAGAACAAAGAAAGGGGTAAAAAATCTGGAACAGCGTGTGTACAGAAGCATGAAATACTTGACACTTTTGAGTCATACAGCATTTGGTATTGTTGGCTTGAAGTGTGAGGGTGATGAGGTGGTACCAAGGAGGATGGGAAAGGGCAAAGTAGTCTGGAATGCTAGGCGAAGGACTTTAAATATCATTCTGAGAGCTACGTGTGTGGGAGGACTTGGGAGGAGGGCTGTCACTAAAGGATCTTAAGTGAATGGATAGGAGAAGCTTTACATTTTAGAAAGGTTTTTTTTTTTTTTGGCTATTCTGTAAAGGATGGGTTGGAGGGAGGGAATGGAGAAAGAGTTGTTAAGAAAGTAGGATCTATCAGTAATCCAGTTTTCTTACATTAATGATCTTTGTCCACCAACATTAACTAAGAAAGTTGGAGGACACTGTCAGCGTTAATCTTTTGGT
Source organism: Anoura caudifer (assembly GCA_004027475.1). Lineage (NCBI taxonomy): Eukaryota > Metazoa > Chordata > Mammalia > Chiroptera > Phyllostomidae > Anoura > Anoura caudifer. The sequence continues at coordinate 19,403 of PVKU01001685.1, read as the reverse complement.
ACAATGATGCAGCACAGAGACAGTCCAGCCTCCTTAATTTGGCAAAATAGCCTCCTCTGGAGCCAAAGAAGCTCTGAGATTATCTTTAGCCAAGAGTCAGAGAAGTCTACCCAGGCTGGACTGGCCCCAATCCCTAATTCCCACACTTCAGCTGTGCTGCCAGCCAAAATTAAATGGCCATATCCATATTAATGGAGTGGGAAAGTGGAAACTTATCACATCGTCTTAAAACAGAAATGTGTTTATACAGTCAAAATGCTAGACAGTTGGTTTCAGTAACATCAGAGATGACACTGAATAATTATTGTTTAGTGAGTAATATCTACAGGCCCAGGGAAATTCAGAATGAACCTGCTCCAGTTTCAATATTTTAGTTAGCATTTTCAAAATTACAATCTTAAGTCATGTCCACTATTTATTTTTACTCTTAATTTCAAAATAAACATTGTTATTAATAACTGTCTCCTTTACAATGGTAAAATAGTCACTATTATTTATGAGGCTAAATGGAAAGAAGACTGGCCAATTGAACAAATGTAATTGGCAGAATAGAGGAAGAAGTTGCTCCTGAGGAAGCTGCACAGCAACGCTTTAAATAACCAAATGCCTGTTATTTTATAGCCCTAGTGTTTTTCATCACTGAAATTAAACAATAAGGAAAAATTACCATGAGTTATCAATGACAAGAAGCTTCGGTGAAGATGTTTCAGTGTATTGATGATGTCTTGAGGTCACAGAATGTTATTATTGATTTCATCAAAAAGTAATTTTCATATACTGTTTTTTCTAGAAATGTTTTTTAATCCTCACTCAAGATTATGTTTATTAGAGAGAGAGAGAGAGAGAGAGAGAGACAGAGAGACAGAGAGACAGAGAGACAGAGAGAGGTTGAGAGAGACAGAAAGAGAGAGAGATCCATCTGCTCCTGGGGGAACCGGGATTGAACTGCAACCCAGGTATGTTCCCCCACTGGAATCAAACCCACAACTTTTGGTGCATGGGAGGACACTCCAACCAACTGAGCAAACTGGCCAGGGCTAGAAATATTTTTATAAAATCAATTCTGGGGCTATACTGGGTACCATAGATTGAATATTTGTGTCCCCCAGCCAAATTCCAATGTTGAAATCCTAACCCCAAGGTGACTGTATTATGAGGTGGGGCCTTTGAAAGGCAGGGCCTTCATGAATGGCATTCGTGTGCTTATAAAAAGACCTCAGAGAGACCCCTTGTCCCTCTGCCATGCATGATCATAGTGATAAGACTACTGTGGATGAGGACGTGAGGCCTCACCACACACGGAATCTGCCAATGCCATGACCTTGGACTTCCCAGCCTTCAGAACTGTGAGAAATGAATGTTTGTTGTTTATAAGCCATTCAGTCTCTAGCATTTTGTTTTTTATTAACAGATTAACTTCTTTTTTAAATACTCTTACTGTTAACATTTTTATTGTAAATGATTTGACAAAATTGTTAGATTCTTTGGTTCACAGAGAAGTAGTTTTGTTCTGGCACCAAAATGTAACACATATGGAAAATTTATGTATACCGCTTTCATAATTCTAACATATGCCATTTATTTTCAAATTAATTCTATGAATAGAAAATGTCTTTCTGAATATATGAGAATACTTAAAATAATCTATCTGAACATGTATATAATTGTTATTTAAAAATATATAATTTAATATATTTCTTTATTACATATTAAATATATGTACTTTTATACATATGCTGTATATTTTACTTTTATTACAAATATTTATCTATAAAATATACTATTGTTACAAATATATTCCAGCATATGTTTTCACAGTAAATATATTTTTCTGTATATTAAAACAATAACCCTACCTTTTATTTTATTTATTTGGAATATAATTTATCATGTTTGTGACTTAAGACTTAACAGGAGAGCACTACGTGTGATGCAGGTGCCACTATTGCCATTTCAGAGATGTCAATACTGAGTTAATTATTTTGCCCCAAATTTCACAGCTGGCAGGTAGGCAAAGCAGAGTCAGGTTTCATACCCGTTCTTACTGATTCCAAACTTTCCAACATTCAATCCACCATGCCCTGCTACTTTCCATTTAATTACGGTTAATGTTTTATGGGCCATTTCAAGTCTTTCAGAATTTCTTTAATTCTATTACACTCTCATTGTTGCACAAATGACATCCCTTTTCAAGTGCCCACACATAACAGAGCTCCTCCCTCCTTCATAAGAAGATGCTGCTTTAAACAGCCAGGCATAACAATGTTCTAGCCGAGGGGAAGCTGACCCCGAGGAGAAATGACCATGCAAACCCTGAAGTGGGAGGGCACTAAGATGCCAAGAAAGCCCCATGGCAAGTCCTAGCAAACTACAGAGAGGGTGATTGAATCTGTAACATCTGATTTTTGACATTGACCAGGTAGTGTGTCAAAATAACAGAAAATCGCAATCATCTGGTTGTGAGACTCCTGCAAATGACAGACTCTGATCAGATAAATAGAAAGTTTAACTTATTTAAACATATCTTCTTTAATGTGAAAAATGCATAATGGGATTTGACTACTCTAGACATATGATTCTTACAAATGTGGAACTGCTGGGTTGTAGGATATAAAATAAAATCATACTGTGTGCCTGTCCACTCCCTGGAGGTGACCAACATTCAAATCTGGAATTACTTGCCTCAACAATTGTGATACGACCTGTTCGATTCACATCAATGGACATTTTCTCGGTAAAGCATGGTCAAAGACTCAGGACTGTCAAGCATCACATTGATTTTATCTTAGATTACTGTTCTGCCTAAATGTATTTGAAATAATCATAAAGAGATGTTGATATTACATTTGTGGAAAGTGCTTTCAAATTGATGGACATGATATAGAGGAGGGTGTGTAATTTAGTGAACTAATACAACTTACAGTCCTAACTTTTATTAGGAATATCGCAACATTGTCTTCTCGTCCTCACACCGGAGAGGGCCGTGTTTTCCCTTGCTTCTTATGTGACAGAATCATTGAACTTTACTAATGACAGTGATCACTTACTTTACTTGGTCATTCCCCAGAAGAGAATATTGAACCTTAAAGGAATTGTCCTCACACATGTTAACAATGTCAACCCCTTGACCTTCCAATCCTACTTAAAAAGACACCTGTCATTTATGAAGAAAGACAGCGGGTGACCCCAGCTCACAGTGTCTTTATCAGAACTCCAGGATACTGGGGAGAAAAAAAATCACATCCATATCCAAATATTTAATTCTAGGAGACTTTTCTTCTCTTAGAGAGAACAAGTTTAGTTAATTACATAGTTGGAGGGAGGCATGAAGATGTATTTGGTAAATTAGATATATACATTATCCTGATTATTTCATTTCTTATAAATTTTTCTTCAAAAATACTTGTATTCTAATGTTACATAATATGTAATTAGCTTTATAAAGTAGGATCTCAATAGGTATAAAGTTATTAAATATTAATGTTGGAATAAGCATCTTCTCTAATGTATTAAGTCAAAATAATTTAAGATTTGATGGTTAGGACACAATATAGTTTCTAAAATTTTTGACTTTTTTCCATACTTTGAATCCTCTTCCTGGGCCAGTTAGACTTTTTACCTCGCTGAAATGCCAAGTCCCCACACTTTGTATTTATACAGCAAAATATGCTAGGTAAAATTCTATATGTATATATCTCACTGTTTTTATTATTGAGTAAATATTATACTTATTAGAGTTGAGAGAATTTTAAAGAATTCTTAACACTTTTTATAAGATGTTTTACTTCCCTTACAGTACTCCCTCTTGACATCTTTAGAAAGTCCTCCTGAGCCAATTACCAGGAAGGGGATTTTAACAAGTTGTTTTCCAAAAATGATGAGGTATGTGTCTTATAAAGGAAAGTCCAGAGTGAACACTTAGAGTTTCTAAGCTCTTTTCTCCTAAGCCCCTCAACAACATTTAAAGGCATGCATAGAAAAAAACCAGAATGCTGTATATTAAATTCAATAGTTGTACAAGTATTTCTGTGTAAATTCTGCACAGAAATTACTGATTAGGAAAATCATAATTAAGTGCAAAGCCCATTTCTACCTCTGGACAATTTTCATACATTTTAAAACCATGAGGGAAAATATTTTCATTAAATAGTTTAGAGAAAATTCTATTAAAGTTCCATCTTCATCAACTAAGTTCTCCCACTAAAGTATTACTCCTGTGAACATACTTCCTGTAAGAGAAAGAATTTTAAAAAGATCATTCTCTATTTAAAATAAGCCCTCAGAAGAAAATCTAAGATATTTTTTCTTTCTTAGCATGCAAAAGGAGAACCCTAATTGTCCAGACTAGTTGGAAATGGAGCTGCACAACTCAGTTTTCCAATGTATTTAAAAATGTACAGAGTTCTCTGTTGAATTTTCAAAAATGATCTCTTCCACAGTAAACCTGCATGCTATGCAAGTGAATTACATAAAAGATCAGAGACAAAATAATCAAATAAGGGGAAGTACATACCCAGTTTCGTTTCTGAACAATTAGCCAAAATATTGTTAATACAATAGTCTTTCTGTCTTCCATTTTAGCACTTAAGAATTCTGTAGAACCCAAATTCTGAAACTTGGCACAGTTAAGTTCTATCATGAGAAGATACACATGCTATTATTGTATTGTATAAGAAAATAAATGCAAAGCAAGTCCCTCTACCACCCAAGCCACTTGGGGTTATTTACATTTAGAAATGATAAGAGAAAGAACACATTACCTGACACACAGAGGTAATATCTGTCCTGGACCGAGAACTCTATTTCGATAAACTCATACAGATTCTGTGAGAGCGGCTTAAACAGTTTCTTCTCCAAGTCCTCCTTTACCAATGATGACATTTCCTCCAGTTCCACTTGGCCAGATATCTTGGCTCAAGCTCACCCTTTCTTTCCTTTTGCTGCCTAGATTTCTTGTTTAGGTTTGCAGCTCCTTGGCGAGTCCTGCCTACCTCCCAGCTCTCACTCTGTTAACATCTCGTTCCCACCCAGACCCAGCCTCCCAGAGCACTCGGCGCAGTCAGACCCCTCGCTGCGGTATCTGCTCAGTGGCAGCAGCAGCAGCAGCGGCGGCCAAAATACAGCAGCGGCACTAGCCCCACTGTCACTCCTCAGCATCCAGGCTCAAGCAGGCTGCTCTCTAGAGCTCTCCTGTGGTTTGTTGATGGGGAACGTATTTATGAACACCAGCAGATAGACTTGTGGAGTTCTGCTTATTCTTGTGCAGCAGCCTTCTCCCCTTCCCCATGACTTTGCAGAGAAAGACCACTACTTCAGCTTGATCCCATTATATAAATGAGCTGCCTGGCTCTATTGATTGGGATCATCTTCCATTAAGGACTTTGCCATCATCGGCAAGAGAAAGAGCACTCGTATTTGCTCCTGACACTTCCAACAAGTCCCTCTCCCTCCTTGCTTTTCCCCTCCTGCAATTCATTCAGACCTTGGCTTTTTTTGAGAGAGTCAGCACTGGTGCCTGAGTCCAAATTATTTTTAAAATGGGCTCACTTTAATGTTATTTATTTCACAACTTACAAAGAAAATTTTACTTGGTACTCACTGGGGCAAAGCATTGTATTTATTTCTTGGGAGGGTGACTTTCCTATCCTCAAGGAGAGTTTATCATCTAATAGAGATGAGTACCCGGTAATCATAAATGTTTAAAACTGATAAATGGCACAAAAGAGAAGAGAATATAGAAAAATATTTGTACCAGGGAAGCATGAGAGAAAGTTCTATGGGAGAAGAACTGGAGCTTGATGAATGAAATAGTATATTGAGGTGGAGGAACAGGAGCATATTCTGTGGGAGGAACACTGTAAGTCAGTAAAGCACAAGGAGTGTTTGGGAGGACAGGGAGTAGTCCAGGTTTCCTGAGCTGTGGCATGCGTGGAGGAAGACAAGGCTGGAAAGATAAATTAGGGCCAGACTGTGAAGGGCCTTGAATGTCAGATTAATCCTTTGGACTTGATTCCATGGAAGTAGAGAGCCAATCACAATTTGGGGGCACTCCTTTATTCAACACAAATATTTTTCAAGGGCTGACTGTGTGCCAGATTCTATTCTAGGAACTGGGAGTATGGAAAATGGAAAACATAGACTCATCAGTTGCTCTTGTGGAGCTTAGTGGAGCAGATGGAAGGTAAAGAAATAAACAAGGCAGTAGTCCCTTCAACGTGCACTAGGCAAATAGCAGAATATGTGACATAAAGTTATACATGGGAAAGATTTCAAACAATCTCTCGTGATAAGAGGTCTACAAGAAGCTGGTCCCAAGGTTAGCTCGTAGATGAGGGTCTCAAGGGCTTTCCTTTCTTCTGATTCTCCATCCCAGATGTTGGCTTTCTATCCTCAGTCTGATGTTCTTCAGCTCCAGAGACGCTTTCTCCCGGAAGAAAGTGGCTGGGGGTGAAGAGTGCCTCTACTTGATTTCTCTTTTTGTCAAAAGCAAACTGTTTCTCAGAAACCAGGCAGCAGACTTCCCTTTCCATCTCAGTGACCATAATCTGGCCATGCTGAGGAAAGCAAGTATTTGTCATTTTTGGCTCCTATTATGGGAAGGGGGATTTTCTAACAAGGAAAAAGGGGATGGGATGATTGTGAGCAGGAAAATGTCAGTGACTTCCATGGCTGCTCTAGAGAAAAACTGGTGGCATGTCTGTGGCTAGTCAGAACTGTGGAGTCCTGGGTGAGACCTTTGCCTTTCTGAGCCTCAGTTTCCTCATTTGAAGAATGATTTCCAGGGCCTTTTACCACTTTTATATTCTCCTATATTGTTAGCGATTCTGGGAGTCTATTCACATAATGTGGTACAGAGAACCAGAGAACTAGTGCCATGCTTTTGGATATGGAAATGCAGAAGAGTAGATGAATATAAGATATATTTGCAAAATAAAATCAATAAGCCATGGCACCCAACTGACTGTGAAAGGTGGAGTCAGTGTGACACAATCAACCTAGGGAAGGAGGAAATGGGCTCATATCGCAGGAGGGAGGTTTCCAGGGAAGAAATTATTTCTACCTTTTACACATAAAATATTATTTCCTGGTTGCTTTAGTCTTCATATGGGCGGGGGGAAGACTGGAATGATTAATCAGACACACTCATCAGCGATATTTTCATTAAAATTTAATTAGATGTTTATTTATGTGATCCTATGTTTTATGTTTTTCTCCTCTGCTAGACTGTAAGTCTCATGAGGTAAGAACCATGATTTTCTTGTTTGCCATAAATCTGGGTTGTGTGGTGTGCGGTGCCTAGCACATCATATGCATTTTTTGCATTCATTTTTTCACTCAACTTATTCATAAATATTTACTAAAAGACTAAGTGAATCAAAGAGTCTCGTAATGACAACTTTTTTGTGTGTGTAGCTGATTATACAGTTATATATCCTCACAGCTCAAGCACAGTTGTTAGTCTTACCAATCATTTATCCTTTTATCAATGTCCATTTGCTTCTGTTGCCAGGAATGCATGGTCTTTAGTTGTGAGAGTCTCCAATGCACTTCTGCAGAAACACTACAACTTTCTCTGAAAGTTCATAAGAAAAGAGTGGCTATGTGTTCCAGTAAGGTCTCAAGTAACATTGATATTAGAGGCTCAGGAACTAACAGAAGGACCTTCTAGTTCCAAAATAAAATGTTTGTTATCAACTAAGAGTGCTCAGAAGTGATTTGCCAGTGGTTTGAATATTCTTACAGTATCAATTTGATTGACACTCATAGAGGAAAAGTCATGTTAAAATGCTAATAAATGTCTTTCTTAAGGTTCTAATTCTATAAGAATTATCTATCAAAACATTATCTAAGTATAAAATATAATGTATGTATACATATTGCATAAATATATAGCATATTATATAATTTAAAACATAGTATAAATATACATGTTATACAATTAATATACAACAAATATGTAAAATTTCCACATGGCTTAATTTTATAATGAATCTATAGTAAAGAAATAAAAACTGTGGGCTCTTTTTGTATTAAAAAATTACCTAAGTAATAAAGAATCAAAATACCTAGCCTTAAAAGAAGTGCAAATGACAATTCACTGAAAATGGAAATAAGGAAAAATCTTTAGAGACACTGGTTTCTTTGTTAATTACAAGAAATATAGCACCAAGCCTTTGGAAACAGAAGAGGTTATAGAAAAATAACAAAGAGATCCAAAAGCGTTCTTTAGAATTCTTACTTAATGGAGTTACTAAAATACCAGTATTCTGGTATTCCTCAAAGCCAAAGGTTTTATTCTAGTCTGTACATTTATTTTCTTAGATGCTATAAAATTATTAATGGAGATTGCATTTTTCTGGAAACACTTATTTTTAAAATTCCAGTATACCCCAAATGTATTTCCTACAGGGAAGGAATTTTTAATACCTACTGCTTCACTAACGAGGCCCAGCTAGTCCACCATCCTGGGTAAAGTAATGAAGCGTGTGTCTACATAGATAGAGCCCAGCTAGTGCACAGGGAGGCAAAGCACTCGGAAGTAAAGACCCCCTGTGTGTAAGGCTCAGACTAATTAACCTTTGTGTCAACTGAGGAACTGAAGCCTGAATTCTGAAAGACTCACAGCTGGAGGAGTGGACTATAATTGCTAAGTCTAATAATGATCCAAATCTGTAGAAACATGCTAACCTGTCTTAAACCTCCACAAAGGGGATGATGCATCTCTGTCCCACAGGTATTGCTTGTACCTTTGGTAATGTGTGTTTAGTAATGAAATGTCACTGTCACTAAATGTTTTTCATTAATAAAGTCCTGAACTTGATGTCATTTTCTGTGTGATTATACAGTTCATTGACAAATGCTGGTTCTGTGTTGTATTTCTTAACCTTTCATTTGTAGGAATCAGGACCATACTGGCATCAAAATATGTAATTTCTGTTACACACATACATTCTGTTACTAGATCATGTCACAGTTTACCTAATCCAAGAAATACTTCTTCTTTAATCAAACTATTTCCTTGGTAATTCCAGTTTAGGGACATTTTGTTTGTGCATGTATGCATGTGAATATGTACAGAGAACTGAATGTTTGTGTCCCTCCCAAATTCATATGTTAAAATCCTAACCTCCAATGTGATGCATTAGCATATGGGGCCTTGGAGAGGCGACTAGATCACGAGAGTGGAGCCCTCACAAGTGGAATTAGCACCTTTATAACAGAGGTTCCGGAGAGGGCATCCCCGTGAGGATACAGGGCAAGAACCGGGACGCAGGTTTTCATCAGGCACCAGGACTTGATTGACCTTGGACTTGCCAGCTTCCAAAAGCGTAAGAAATAAATGTTTGTTATGTAAGCCACCCAGTCTATGGTATACTGTTATAGCAGCCCAAATTGACCGAGAAAGTGTGGGTATGTGTGTGTATGGTAATTTAGGATAAATTTCAAATGGATGTACTTTGTGAGGTGTTTTCTCGTGTTTCCACTTGTTTTCTTCTGGTTTTGGATACTCCAGATAGTCCCAAAAGTCTGATGTTGTAAGAGTTATTAGGAAATGCAGCCCTATCTCCAAAAGGAAGAGAAAAACTGTTCCTTCTTTTCGTGACCACTCTTCCCTGACTTTCTGACATTCACCCATGAGGACTTGCTGCGGTACTTGACATCTCAGACTTCACCCTATCACCAATATTGCAGGATGCGTCCCAATAGGAAGACTTCAGTGGTTCACATTGACTGCCAGAGTCCTCATTAAGGAAGGGTGGCTCTGACTCAGCCAGACAAGGAGCACATTTTTTGTTTGGATGTTCTAGTATCATTTAAAACCATTAGATTTACAGAGGCAGTTTCCTTTTTAAAGTGAAAATGAAAAAGAAATTCTAAAAGTACTCCATGAAAAAACTATCCTTTTGACAAACTATATATACAAATAAATTTTCAGGGAAGATTTTGTCTTTTTATGCAATTTTATCAACATTTAAAGACAAGTGGTAAAAAAAGGTTTGTATTTTCTTCTGTGTCCTACAGAATAACATGTAAACACATTTTTGTTTATTTTTTTCTATTTGGTCTCATGGAATACATGATGTATATCATAAAGAGGCTACTTCAAATCATAAGGTAGTGAAAATAAAATTTTTCTATAGAATGGCCTTTCTTTTGTCCATGCTAAAATATATGTAGCAGCTAGACAGATGTTTTCAAAAAGTTTTTTCTTATTTTGGAGATAAGGGGATTTCAAATTAGTTAATGGAGAGAAAGTCTTTTAACTTGAAATCTAATAGTAACCAATTCATATTAAATGCTAATAGTCATATAGTCCTTGCTATGAGCCAGGTGCTATGCTAAGAGCTTTATAGATGTTAGCTTATTTAGTCCTCCCAACAATCCCATAAGGTAAGTATTATTGTTAATCAAATTTTACATTTGCGTAAACCTTGGCACAAGTTACCAGTCACTTGCCCAGTGTCACACCGTAGTGAATCTGATTTGAATGCAGGCATCTTACTCTATCATCTGTGCTCTGAACCACTGGGTGGTATTGCCTTGTTACAATTTGACCTTGAGTAGTATTTTAAAACTCTGCTACAAAGTCATAGGCATATTGTTTAGGACATTTAATCTGTAAATAAATGTACTATATTCTTGTCTCAACCTTTTCCCCCCCAATTGCCTGTTCTTTTTTTAGATTTTTCAATTCTGATGTGTCTTTAGATGCCAGTAGCTCAGGATGAGCATGAGATCCTTTCATAGTAGCTGCTTCATAAATGTCTCTTGAATGAATGAAAATGTAGTTATCAGTCTTAAAAAAAAAGGTCTTCATTTTTTCTTTTCTATACAAATACCCACAAGTGGAAGTAGACATTTTAAGGTCAATATAAAACATGAAGAGGCTATGTGTTATTTTTCTTTGTCTAGCACTCTTTGCTTTATTCTGGTAGCAGAACCCACCTTTTTCTTTGGAAAAGCCATTCCAAGTGAAGGGGTCGGGCTGGTTCCCCTGCCATTTGTTTGACTGGGACACCGGCAGATGCACAGGACCCTGGCCCCATCTGAGTCAAAGAGAGTCCTCCTTCCCCTGGTCACTGTGATTGGCTCAGAGCTGTCCATGTGACCCAGGCAGGATGGGTGCCTAACCTACTGTCTCTCAGCTCCAAACCCACCCTTCTTCGTCTTGCTCTGTGATCTTGGAGCTGGGTCCCCATGAACATTACCCCTTTTCCTGCCAGCGGAATGTTAAACTTCATCAACAGAGAACAATGGTGTGACTCTGCAAGGCAATAGCATCAGGAAGATATTTCCCTTCCAGGTTCTGGTTCTTCATTATTATTAATTAGAGTGGTAACCTGGAAGCTGCACAGGAGGATTCCAGGTCTTCCCTCAGGCCGTGCTCTCCCCATAGGTACCCACCTCACCCTCTGGCAACAGGTGGCTGCTTCTACAGACCAGCAGCCTGTCCACACCCTCCCACATTGGCAAGCTGCTTCCATTGACTGGCCCTGGACTATGCCCTATGGCAAGTTAGTTTACCACCAGCACGATTCTGGTCCCTGTGCAAGCCACACCCCTTTTGAAGAGGCCTGAACATCATCCTGCAGGGTTTCATACCTGCTATTTCTGGGCCCATTAGAATCCCTTTTTTTTGTTTTGTTTTGTTTAATAACTTCCATTTTTTAAAACAAGAGTTAACTTTAAGTAAACTATATTCTACTGTTTTAGTTAATAATTGTTTATGTTAAATTTTCCCTGTTTAAATAACCAATGTGGTTTCTGTCTTCTGACTGGATCCTGATTGATTATAAAGATCCATCAATTTCTCTTTGAAATTTTACAGAGATTCTAGGGGTGGACAAAAAGGTTTCTCTTCTTCCTGGGTCAAGACCTGTAAGTATAAGGTAAGCTGGAGCTGCTTGAGGACACTGCTCCCAATCACAGTCTATTTTCAGGTTAAAAAAAAAAAAAGATGAGATCATGCACAGAGAGAAACAGACTCGGGAATCTGATAAAGATGGAGAGAATTCTGATGATCATTTGACCCTTCAGACCAGCCATACCCAAAGACAGTTCCATTCACATTACTAATCAATTCTCTTTTTTTTTTTTCTTAAGCTAGTTTGGGTTGAATTTCTGTCTCTTGAAATTGAAAGAATACTAATTATGATATAAAGTAGCTTTGCCACAAAAGGAGTAACCACTTTTCATTTTTGGTTTTCATAATATCTTTAATTTTTAAAAGGATCATTTATTTAACTTTTATTTATAATCTCTCCAAGGCAACCTCTGAAGGCAGGCTGTGGTCAGGCCTCCCTTACTGAAGGGGATTTGGGGATGCATTGCACTGTCCACCACAGCGGTACTTACCCAACCTAGTCTGAGGAATCAGAAGAGAGCCTTCCTAAGAAAGTGACCACTGAGCTGATGCACAAGGATGTGTTCAAGTCGCCCAAATCTTATGAAGTTGAAGAGTTAAAGAGGAGATATATGATCCCAATCATTCAACAGTTACTGAGTCCCTCCTTTGGATGCACAAAGTATTGTGGTGAGTGCTAGGGATGCAAAACTAAATAAAGTCCCCTATTCTTAAGGAGATGGTATCAACCATGAGTTTTACTTTCTGTATTCTGACACTTTCTCATCTGGGGCCTTGCTGACTCTGGAGGGACTTTCTTTCCCAGGGTTAGTGAATTCCTGGACCTAGGAAACAACTCACCTGTGAGTGCATCTTTCAAATGCAAACCAACCAATCCAGAGCTCATACCCACACCACCTTCCTTATCAGGCACTCCCACCAGCCACCTGTCATAATCACCCTAGGGCCAAGTACTACACATGGAGGGACAACCCCTAAATACTCAGGGCCCACTGAAATTATTCAAATTAGCCAATCCTGGACCTGCCTACCCTGCCTCACCTTTCCTTCCCCTGGAAACCACAGCATAGGCTCTTGCCCATGATTTCCCTCTCTCCGTTTGCCTCTTGATAGATCTGGTGCTTCCCTGTGTGGTCTCCGTAGTGTGGTGTGGCAGGCTACCTCCTTCGGAGACCAGTAAATATCAAAACCATCTTTTTATGTCTATTGTCTGCCTCCTGTATCTGTGGGATGAACCTCCAATTTTCTATTGCTACACTATATTTTAAAACAGAGACTGTATCAGGGAAACTTTAAAATATTTTCCTATTCCCAGCTAATCCCCTTGAAATCAGAGGCCATACCCACCTTACTCACCATGGCAATCCTCATCAGCACTATTATAATTATCTCAGTTGCTATTATAATTATCCCATACGGATATCTAAGCATTGCTTACCTAATACGGTATTCATTTGTTCTTTCTGATTTCTATCATGGGGTTTTTGCTTATGGTCAGTTCAAAGGGCACCACAGCCTACAGCCTCTCCTGACCCTCTCAACTAGGTGTAGGCCTACTATTTCTTAACTGTCACACTGATTAGTTTCAACCTTTCATTGCACACTCCCCTTCTTGTTCTAGTTACACATGCCCCCCCTTTAATCCCTCTAACAGATTGTAAAACCCTTGAAGGAAAATAACTGCGTTGTAGACACCTCTGTATTCTTATCTCCTAGCACAGTGCCTGAGAGGAGGTGCGCCATAAGTATCTGTCGAATGTGTAGAAAAATGTGGGATTACAAACTCCTTGGGGGCAGGGACCATGTTTAATATCTCTTTGTATATCCTGGAATACCCACCACAAGGTCTTGCCTGTAGATGATCTACATATATTTAGTGAATTGAGTAATCCTGTAAGGCAGGGAGAATAAGGATTTAACAATCCCATTTGACAGATAAAGAAACTGAGGCTGAGAGACATTAATGCTTTTTCCAAGGTCATCAAGTTAGTATGAAGTCCAATAGCTACATTAGAACCCAGGTACTTTACCACCTCCTCCAGAGTATGTCCCACTGCCCATCATTACAGTAGTAGCTGGTGTAACAGTGATTTTTGTGTGCTAGGAAGATGAGGATGTCACTGAAAAGTCTCTCACAGGGCAAGATCTTATGCTCTCTTGTATATGTTGTTTTGGACTGAATGTTTAAGTCCTTGAAAGTTCACATGGGGAAGCCTAAACCCCAAGGTGATAGTGTTAGGGAGGTGGGGCCTTTGGGAGGTGATTGGGTCATGCAGGTAGAGCCCTCATGGTAGGATTAGTGCCCTTATAGAAGAGGCTAGAGGGCCAGCTCACTCTCTTTCCTTCTTGTCAGGGTATAAGAGAAGTCAGCAGTCTGCACCCAAGGAGAGGGCTCTCACAAGAACCCCACCAGGCTGGCACCCTGATTGCAGACTTCTAGCCTCCAGAACCATGGGAAGTAAGCCACCCAGTTTATGGTGTTTTGTTAGAGACCCAAACTGACACAGACACATGTTTTGAAACCTTCTTGATTTTCACAAGATGAGGTGTGTATCATGATCTTTATTGACAACAGATACTTGTCTATGTCTCCAGTATTGATTTAATAAAAGGTGAAGATTTTAAATGTTGTTGCTGCAGAAGATGAGGAATTGAAAAGTATGAGAAATTTTGCATTATTTTCTTGAGAATGACACATTGTAAGTTGATCTGAATCTCTTTGGTTTCCCAGAATTTTTACTGGCTGGGTTTATTGCACACACACCTCCCCCTTACCTTGGCAATATCTCATGAGCTATTGATAAATTATTAAACTGTGATGCAAACCCAAGTGCCAGGATTGACCATAAAGTGGTGTATTTATCAGGGTCTAGTCAAGAGGCAGAAAATACAATAGTATTACAGAGCGAATTGAAGATAAAGTATTATTGACTAGGTAGAAAGAATCTTTACTTGAAAAAGCTAAAGAACTCTGGATGTAGCACCTCCATCCCCTAGGACTGAAGGAATAAAGAGATTGAAATATTTAAAACTTAGAAACTGAGAGGTGGAGCCCTGGAGAGCTGAAAGCCAGGTTTCTGAGGAAAGGTGCTGTTTGGAAGGTGTCTCAAAAAATGTACCTGGGATTGCTTTTAATCAGGTGTGGGAAAACATGCAAACATAGAAAAGTTCATGAAGGAAGACGTTTATACTTAACAAATCTCTAAAAATAGGAGGCACCGTATTCCAGGCAGGACCCCATGTAGAAGCACCAGGGTAGGTCAGGTGGCAGAAGGAGAAGGGGGAAGTGTGGTCTCTTTAGGAAAGGTAAGGTAGGGCATGTTAAACAGTTTAAAATTGGCTGGTTTGAATAATTTATGCAGGCTCTGGACTACTCGGGTGATCCCTACTTATGCAGTACCTGACTCTGGAGTGACTTAGGGCAAAAGGAATATCAGCTCCGTGTACGAGAGTTTGATAAAGAAGGTGGTTGTGGGCATGGGCTCTCGACTGGTTGGCTTGCATATAAAGGCATGCTCATGGGCAAATTGTTTCCTATCTCTAGGAATTAGCTACCCCTGGGAGGGGCAGTCGCTCCTGAGTCTGCAAGGCCCCCAAGATGTCCAAGCATCACAATGTATAGAAAATAAAAACTATGGTTAGTACATTCGGGCTGGTCTTTCTCAGTTCCAAGGTCTTCCAGCTGTTTTCCTGAGTCTTCCATAAATTAAACCTCTTCCCTCCTACAGTATCAAAGAGGGTAGCTAACATCTAACTTTCAAAGGGGAGGGAGTTTCTGGCCCTAATTATTGAACTTAAGAGCAATCCAAAGATTCCACACTGTAAGTGATTGCCTGGATAATCCAGATAGCCTAGAAGAATATACTCATCCATCCCCTCACCTCACTTGAAGATATTCTCCTCTAGGCTCTAGGTTCATTAGTAAACATAAAATATTTTCTGATAGCAGGCATGTTAAATTGAGTTTTAAATTGGAGAGAAAGGTGGAGACCTGTGATGAACATTGTAGTTACTTTCTCTGTCTTCTGTGTCCCTTACCATATGCCCCCCTCCCCATTGCCAGAACTCAGATCTCAGAATGAAGGTTCATCCACAATTGCCAGCCAAGTTTGTAAAACAATACTTTTAATTGGTAAGAGACTTATTCCTCCAAAATTTAATCTTTTATGATATGAGCTGAGTAGAAAACAGCCCAAGACAAAGCATTCATGCAAATGTTTTATTGGGGAATGCAATTCCAGGACAGCAAGAATGAGGGAGGAAGGAGTGTGAGGAAGCAAGAGGGTGCAACCTTATTGCACTGGCCACAGCTTCAGAAGAAGACACAGCTGGCGCTTTGGTCCCCCAGGATGTCTCCGGACAGGCTGTTTGGAAACGCTGTGCCTTAAAGCAGTTCATTGTAGGGAGGAAAGAAAATGAAATGGACTCATCCATTGGTTTCTTCCTGCCTTATGACTCTCATTCGTCAAAATTTGCCCCATTTTTGTTGTGTCACTTGACCCCTTCGGGCAGCTGATGGGAAATCCATATGCCATGCTGCACAGAGCCTCCCTGGGTCTGTAAGATTAGACTTGGCATTGGAGCTGCCATAGCTGCTGCCATGCTGGGCATGATGGAGGCCATGGCAGCCTCTGGCCTTTCCCCTTGGAAGAGGAGAACTTCAGCAGTGTTACTTCGACAATAGTGGCAGCGGCCAGAGCTTTCCACTGAGCAAGTTGCAAGTGGTGACTAGCTAATGTGAAGATCTGAGATAGAGAGTAATGGGTAAGGAGTGAATAAATCAGAGACTGGGAATATTTGTAAACACAAATGAAAGTAACTGGAGAAATAGAAAGTTCCAGAAGGCTATATCTGGAATATGGGTCTAGAGCACGGGAGGCAGAGACCTCTTTCAACACAAAGAACCAAGAATGTTGGTTGGAGGGCAGCCCTGCCCCAGGAGGCAGGTGACCTGGTCTCAGTTCCCTGGTTTTTCTTAGCTGTGGCAGTCTTGCATTAGTTTCTTCATCTTGAGCCTCTGTTATTTTATTTATTTAAGAAATGAGAGAGATTCAAAGCTGATTTTTTAAATTCTAAAGATAGATGTTTTAGAGAGACAATTTTGTGGAAGTAATTTACATGTATACGCCTTTCAAATTTCATTATATAAAAAGTAAGGAATTACTGTCAAGAACATCATCAGACAGAAACTCATTTTTTAAATTAAAATATGCACTAATGGGTCTGACAATGCGCTACTGCCCTGGGAAGTCAGCCAATCAGAATTTAGGCCTGACCCTTTCAGCAGCCAGCCATACGATCAAATGTAAATCAGTTAACATTTATCTCTGGGCTTCATCAAAGCGCAAGCTCTGATCTCCAGTCACCTCTTTTAGCATCCTGGTATTAACACTGACCAGCTGTGTGACCTTGGGTACATCACTTAACCTCCTTGCTCCTTATCTGTCTAGTGGGACTGCTATGAGCAAATGAGCATGAAATGTCTGACATAGTGTACACTTGAATGTTCAGCAGTATTTTCTTTTTAAAAATTATTTTATTATTTTTATCGTATTTTTTCCATCACCATTTAGTCTCC
The DNA here is from genome assembly GCA_004027475.1 of Anoura caudifer. NCBI lineage: Eukaryota > Metazoa > Chordata > Mammalia > Chiroptera > Phyllostomidae > Anoura > Anoura caudifer. The sequence continues at coordinate 1,959 of PVKU01001685.1, read as the reverse complement.
TTAACCACCCTTCCCCACCCCCACAAGTACCACACTGTTGTCCATGCCCATGAGTCCTCTTCCCCTTTTGCTCAATCCCTCCACCCTCTAACCTCCCCCCTACTAGCTGACATCCTGTCCTCCATCTATGAGTCTGTCCCCATTTTCCTTGTTAGTCCAGTTTGTTCATTAGACTCCACATATGAGTGAAGTCATATGGTATTTGTCTTTCTCTGGTTTATTTCACTTAGCATAATGTTCTCCAGGTCCATTCATACTGTCCCAAGGGTAAAATTTTCTTTCTTTTTTTACTTCCTAGTAGAATTCCATTGTGTAAATGTCCCATAGTTGTTTTATCCACTCATCTACTGATGGACACTTGGGCTGTTTCCATATCTTGGTGATCGTAAATAATACTGCAGTGAACATAGGGGTGCTTATGTTCTTTTGAATTAGCGTTTTGGGTTAGCATTCCATGATTCCCTACTCTGATTCATTACTTTATTATTACAAATGCACAATGAGCATTTATTACATGTGGAGTCCTGTGCTGTCTTGTCCTCAGGAAGCACATGAACTGGGTGAGACAGTCATATAAGATTAGAAGCATACACAGTAATCTACACTATTGTGATAAAGGGTGATATCTTAAAAGTGTAATAAATCTTATTTAGAGTTCTAAGACTGATGGTTTATCAATCCATTATTCTGGGAAAAGGCACTTTTTCAGTGTTGGAGGATGTACTTATGACAGGTCCTTACAGTTCTTTAAAAAATTATTTTGTAGCTGCCCATTAGCATATGTTCAACTGGCAACTAATGGAGCATTGTTGGAAGTGGCGCCTGCATAGGTTTTATTTTGAAGTCTGGAGTGTGGTAAATTATATATCATTGCTTAGTTCAGCTGCTCTTTATAATGATATCATATTTCTAATGGAAAAGTTAATATTAAAATTAATATTAAACTTGTGACGAGTTGAATTGAAATGAAAATGTTTAAGTGGAAATGCTGTTTGTTCCCATAAAGGTTACCATGGTTGTTTTTAGATTCCGCAAGATACCCAACATGAGAAATAAAGGGTGGTGTCTTGTCTAACAGTGAAGACTCTCCAACCATTTAGGGAGCGATATTAAGTGCAGGACTCAAAAATCCTGTTTTGTTAGAATTATACAGATTGAGAAGAAAAGGAAGTTGCTTCAAAACTGTTTGGATTGAGGCTTCCGGCCAAGATGGAGGCATGGGCGGACGCACTGTGTCTCTTCTCACAACCAAATTAAGGACAGCAGAGATTTGGAAACAGGAAAACAACCAGATCTCGGAAAATCAAACTGTTTGGAAGTCCAACAACGATTCATCCAGACCGGTAGGAGGGGCGGAGTCGCGGTGGGAAAAAGCAGAGGTGCGGATGGGCATGCAGGCAGCAGCGGCTGGCGGCCCCCAGGTGCACAGGCGGTGGCTGGCGGACCCCGGACGCGGGGCAGCAGCTGTGCAGAGCCAGTGAGGCCGCACAGGGCAGCTGGCTGACCGGGTGGTCCCACATTCACGTGCGGATGGTCCAGGCAGGGGGGAAGCGGTGAAGGGAACTGGAATCTGAGAGAGAGTAGAGCAGCCGCCATTATCTCCTCTCAGACCCCACCCCCACATACAGCGTCACTTCCCAGCGACCGGGCTGTCCCGCCCTGGGGAACACCTGAGGCTCCACCCCTCACTACGTAACAGCCGCGACTAGATAAAACAAACAAACAAACAAACAAACAAACAAACAAAAACCCCAGAAATGGGAATGGCTCAAACCGGAGAACAGATCAAAGCCCCAGAGCCAATTTATCTAAGCGATGAAGAGATTGCCAACCTATCAGATGCACAATTCAAAACCCTGGTAATCAGGATGCTTACAGATTTGGTTGATTTTGCTCACAAATTAGATGAAAAAATGAAGGCTACAATAAGTGAAATGAAGAAAGCTGCATGGGGAACCA